>JANHFM010003229.1:14477-37580 GCA_032468115.1 Grayia smithii
CAGAAAAAAAGCAAAACAGAGTTGGAAGGGACCTTGGAGCAGGGCAGGCAGGCAAGCAGCCATGCTGTAGGCATGGGGGGGGGGGGGACGGCCATTTTTACTACTGGTTCTCCGAACTATTTCCAGCCATCACTCCCGGATCGCCCGAGGGGGTGCGATCCGGTAGCATTGCACCCCTGGACAGAGGACAATAATACAATCATAAGAACAAAGAACAAAAGATAGCACAAGACAGGCTACAACCAAAGCAACTCCACATTACTGAAAAGGCAATTTCAGTCCCTTTGCCAGAGGCATGAATGAACAGCCTTTTCGGTCCTCCATTTAAAATCTATAATTCTTAATATAATAATAATTTCCTAAGTTTAGGCATTAAAAAGTCAGAATGTGTTTACATATTTAAACAAAGTTAATCTTTGTAATACTACTTGAACACATTTATACAATAAACTAAAATGGGGTAAGAAGGGGACATGTCAGGTTATGCATTTATATTAATAAATATTTTCTGATCGTTATTTTTAAACATAAAAATTACAGTCTGCTTTGCTTTTAAATTGTAATGCTACAGCATTCCTTTTCCTAAATAATTAAAACACTTAACATATTATTTATAATTTTAGCAGTCTCATTTCCCATGCATTATTAATCCGATATATAAATGAAACAGATGTAATTTCTGTCTAATTTTAATATTTCTATGAAGATTAATTACATGTGAGTTTAATCTTCTGTGCTATTTTTGAAGCCTAAATTAAAACCACTTCTTTAGAATATCTCTTGAACCTAAGCATAATAGAAAAGGAAATTTTCAGTTTCTATATGAGCATATATCAAAAGAAAGCAGAATCTATAATATCTACTTAATTAAAAAGCTAGAATAATTAAGAGAACATTAGATGTACACATATTTTATTAATACTTTATATTCTTTATGACCAATAGAGGTTTTGATCACTGGCCTTACTGTGGGAGAACTTGTTCACCAAGATCATACATCCAATATTTACCCAGAAAACAAGAAATGCACGGATTTGAACCCAGTAGGTTTTGAATGTAAAACTCTTTCTTTGACACTACAGGTAGTTCACATTTAGTGACGGTCTTGTGCAGTGACTGTTGCTGTTACAAGGTTGATGAAAAAGTAACTTTGTGATCAATCCTTACATTTACAACTTTCACAGCCTATACAGCAAAGAAAACTGAAGTAAGATAATAGGCACAGTCATAATTTCTCTTAGTGATGGCTTCCTTTAAAGACCCAATTACTGGTCCTAATGAGGACTACTTGAGGCGATGACCCTTCCTTCAGGATACTTGGCTTTCTGTGATTTAAGCTTAGAGCTTTTAAAATGAAATCAAAAGGAGAAGCGTTAATAGCTGGAATGGCCTGAGTGATTTTTTTAAGAGGCTACTTTCAAATTCAAAATGGAGTGCTAAGCCTGGTAGCTAACTAGTTATATACTGTATTCATTTCAATAGTACGTCTGGTATTTATAAGTCTTAATAATTAGAATGCTGTAGAATATAATGCAGTTAACTATATTAAACCAAATGAAATGAACGTAGAATGGTTTTCTCTTTCTGGAAAAAGTGTTATTTTGTAAGTACTGTCATTTTCTCTTGTAAGTAGAATTATTTTATTAATATCAAGCCACATTTATCAAATTAAAACAAATTGAGATATTATATTCTTAATAATAATGAAAATTGAAAGGAAAATGAAAACAGAAAGCAAATGTTAGATAGCTTATTTATTAATCATGTAGCATTTTTATTTATTTATTTGCATCCTGCCTTTATTATTTTACAAGTAACACAAGATGGGAACATATTTAATATACCCCCTCCTCCTATTTTCCCCATAACAGCAACCCAATGAGGTGGTTTGGGATGATAGAGAGTGACAGATCCAAAGACTTTCATATTGACTTAGTGACTATATATACACATTTTTATGTATACACATACACGTGTGTGTTAGTATTAATTATATACAGTCACTTGAGCAAAATATTGACATGTTTTCCAAAATGTAATGTAGCAGTTGCAAAGGCCATTAATTGTTATTTTTTATCATTAGGAAAGCAGAGCCAATAGCAAAAAATCATAATTCTTTTATTTAGTTACAAAACTAAACATTGCTTTTACGAGTGCTTAACACACTATTCTTAAATATCAATGTTATGCCTGCAATTAAAATATGTTGCTTGTTATTTCAAAGAGACCTAAATTCATGTTTTACTGAGAAAGGCAATTAAAAGCAAATAATTTCTTCTCGGATTTATTTGAATAGAGACAAAGATTTCATACATTATCTCAAATTTTAGTATTTTATTTGGGTTTGTATCATGTAATTTGAAACCTTAAATTCTTCCCTAATCTGAATGAGGCTGGCTGGTTAGCAACAAAACAAATGTTTGTTTGTTTTTTTATTTCCAGTGAAACTCAGCTAACTAAATGTATGTTCATGGTGTTTCATTCTAATGCAATTTGTGTATAAATAGCATTTAGAATTCTATTTATTTGTGAACAGTTGGGTATCCCTGAAGTCACTTTGATCAATGAGGCTAGAGCCAAACATACTAACCCTTTTATATCTCAAAAGCTTTTGTTATGATATATTTAATTATAAATGTCTGTCTTTAGATATAATTTATGTGCTTCCACTGTTTATTCCAAACAAGGACAAATTAAAACTGTTAAGTAAGGTATACATTCTCCTTTGAAATACGGTAGTTACACATGATAATGAATGAATATATATTTCATTTAAAAAAATCTATTTTTAGAAGTTTTGAAAAACTAAGCAAAATGACTTTTTAGCCCAGAAGTTTGTTCAATGTTTAGCCATTACTGGGAAGACTAAAGAAGATAAGAAAGCCTATTTGTAACATGATTCTTTTTCTTTCTATAGTGTATTGAAAAGACCTGCCAGTTTGACAAATAACACGGGCAAAAAAGGAGTTATATCTACAGGCTGCAAGGATTCCTTATCTTAAACTTAGCTTTTAATAATGATTTTTGTTCAGAACCAAAGCCCACTTTCCCAGGGGGGAAAGAACAAAGACCCTGATTTGCTCTACTCTTGACCAAATTACAATAAATTGCATACATGTCTTTTAGCTGCAGGCTTCTCTTCTTGTACATTTAGATGTTCAACTGCTTCTAATAAGCAGTCTGAGAAAGTGAATTGAAAGAAATTGAACTCAATTTATCAAATAATTGAGAAGCTGCTAGATATTTATTCCTTATATTGTTCCCATGAAAAACATATATCTGAAATATAATCACTCCATAATTATTCAGTCTTCTTTATTTTCCAGCCCATAATATCATTTTATCAAGACTCTTGTAAACCAAATATGAGAAATACACATTTGTTGTTAGTATCATTCTTCCCTTGTTCCACTTTGATTGGCATCCTTTCACTATTTTATTATTGCAATATTCCTCTTTTGTGATTTTTAAAAGACTTCCTTCAAGTAAAATATCATTTTTGATATTTCTCATTGATGCTTAAGCACTAGCAGCAAAATAGTGCATTTTCAAGTATCATAGTAGTCATGGCTGGTTTTTGGCACGTTTGAAAATTCTATGGTATATTTTTGAACCTGAAAGATTTATACATGATTCTGTGAAGTTTACTTCTGTATGTAATCAACTAATATTTTTAATAATGCAGCTTCTATTTTTAAGCTATTTCTTTTGATAAAGTAATTAGTAAGAATGAAAACATTAAGATGAGAATGTAAAACAAATAGATTTCTATGCATGCTGAAAATTAGAACTATGAAAACCATTAGGGACAGAACTACATTTTCAACAATGCTGTGGATGAAGTATTATTTTTGAAATGTCAAGGTGGTTATGTCCTATTGATGCAGCTCTAATGATGTAAAGCAGTGGTCCCCAACCTATTTGGCTTACGGACTGGCAGCGGCAGGGGAGAGATGGAATGATTTTGTGCACACTGCTTGCACAAATGCAGCTTTGCAAGCTCGCCTGCTCGCCTGCTGCTTGCATAGCCCAGTTCCCAACAGGCCATGGATTGGGGGTTGGGGACCCCTGATGTAAAGGTAGAGATTAAATTGGTGAAGTAATGAATGAACTGTTAAGGGAGAAGAAACAGCAACTTGATTCTGAGAAATGAAAAATGTTGATCAACACATTCTTGACTATGTAATATGTACACATTACATGTAATATGTAATATGTAATATGCAATAGGGAAGAATGAAACAACTCTTGAAGGACTTACACTTTTCTGCTTTAAAAAATTAGACCAAAAAACTGACACTCCAGAGATTCCAGGTATACAGGTAGTCCTTGACTTACAATCATTTGTTTAATGACTGATCCAAATTACAATGACACTGAAACAAGTGACTTATCATTGTTTCTCACATTTATGGCTGTTGAAGTATCCCCATGGTTGCATGATCAAATTCGGATGGTTGGGAAGTGGAATGTATTTATGACAATTGCAGTGTCTCAGGGTCATGTGATTACTTTTTGCAACTCACTAACAAAGAAAGTCAGTGCCGGATTCATTTAACTAACCATATTAGTAACTTAACAATTGCAGTGATTCACTTAATAGCTGTGACAAGAAAGGTCGTAAAATGGGACAAAAGTTACTTAACTGTTGTGCTTAGCATTGGAAATTTTGGATTCACTTATAGTAAATCAAGGACTACCTGTATTACTTTATGTTGTAGGCTACAGTGACAGAATCTTGAAAACCTGTCAGAATTTCTATCTCATTTTGTACCAGTCAAAATCAAATCAGGTTATTGATGAGTTTGTTTCTCAGGACTCAGTTTTTGTTTGTTCTCCTTCTTTTCCAAAGTTCTGTTTTACTCTACAATTGAAAATATGAATATTCCAATAAAGTGTAAAGTAACCTGACCAAATATGGAAATAATTTAAAAGAAATGCTAAATCCTTTGGGTGCTGTGCTATAAGGACTGGAAGGATTCATGGTAATCCTTAGAACAAATAATTCTTTCAAGTGATTTTCACAGCTTTATTTGGAATTTAGGATGATGGAAGATATGAAAGTGCAATTCCAATTACTGCTAATAGAATCATTAGAAGGTGTTAGATATATATTAATGGTTCTGGGAATGTTTAAGCTGGATGGTGTCAAAAAGATTCTAAACATCAATAATACCAGAAAGATTCAGCTCCTGGTATTTAATACTGGAAATTTGACTGAAAACTGGTCACAGTGACATTCTGGTCCATGACATGTTATAGACAAATGAAACATTATTTGCAAAGTTTGAAGCACATTGTATTTCAACGTGAAAGCAAGAATGACAAGCTAAATCCATAAATAAGCTGCTATCATAGGAAGGAAGATTTTTTATTCTGTAGTGTAGGTGATATGATGAAGAATGGAATTCTAAAAATATAGTGATGAAACAATTGCAAAAAAGACAATTTAACTTTGGGTATTGTAAAGTTTATAATTGCTTGTGCAATGGCAAAATGTCTAATGCAAATCCTATAGGGCAAAGAAGAAATATATTGCAGCTTGCAAACAGCTTGTCTGCAGCAAACAACTAGATTATTAGTACAGTGTCAGCATGCATAAAGTTGTACATAGAAAACATTCCAGTTCTGTTTTCACATTCCTCAAATGAAAAAAGTAAATAGCTTAAAACTGAATAGGAATACTTAGACAAATAACAGTGCAATGCTTTTCATTTGTCTGTACAGGAGTGATATATATATAAAATTTGTGTCACATCCAAAGTAGATGCTACATTATTTATGTGCCCTGAATGGAGTTGCAGTATAACAAACAGTGATAAACCATGCAGTCCATACTGGCATGGTATAATGAGAAATTGGTATCAGATTACTATTTAGTTTTATAGAGTTCAGTAGAATATGGAACATTTTTTTATGAATGGCAATTTAAACATGAACATCAGATAATACTTTCTAGAAATATATATTTATACATTGATATTGATTCAAGAAAAATATGCTTAGAAAATGGTAGCAGTATAATTGCATAAACTGTAGAACATATTAAACACAACATGATTGCAAGCAAATTACAATAGACAGTGATACTTGTGCGTAATATTACCATCACTATGATAATAGACCCCAAGAAAAACATCCTAAATAAACTGGAAGATCCAGTATTCCTAGAACAAAAAACAAAAGTCATCTACAACATACAGTGTAAAGTTTGTAACAACCCCTTTATAGGACAGATAGGCAGAAGATTTGTCAGAGCAGATCCATGAAGGCCACCTAGCAGTCGGAAGACACCATGAAAATTCCTTAATCTCACAATAAACATTCAGACTCAATAATTTCAACGGGAAACCAATGAGCATCCTAGACCAAGCTAATCCAAAAATATTAGCATATTCCTGGAGGCTTGGAATTCAGACAGAACAGCCATCAATAGACACATGGAGATAAATCACATTTACAGACCATTAAAAAGACATAATTAAAATAAAGATGAAACCAACCCAACAAACAAAAACCCCGTAATCCCCCTCCTAAACTCAGATAAGTAGGAATTAAAACACCAGACAAACAAGTAAAAAAACAATACCCTAATCAATACCTTGGCAACATTGACAGGCTAAATTACTGTATATAAAAACATCAAGCAAATCCCATGCTAGCACTGATGATGTTACCTAGTCGGGTAATGAAATGTTTGCAAACAACCAAGCTCAGAGAGCTCCCAAGGACTTCATTCATACATTTTATGGCAGATCATATGTCTGCTGTAAGATGATAATATTGATCTACCTTAAAGGATAGACTAGATTACAATGAGTTTAATACAGTCAGTTGAATATGTAATATTAAAAATAATTAAAGGTTGTATAGAAATATATTGAATTGTTAAATATTGAGATATATTTTCTTAAAGCTTATGAACAGAAAATTATAACTACATTTTTACATTATTTCTAATAATCAGAAAATTCTTTGATCATAATTTCATTGTGATGTGAGAGATTTGGATTGTTTTATAATTATCACACTTTCTGCTAATACTGAAGTCTAGTAACAGCAAATTACATTCTCTTCTTTTATTAGCTTGTGATGAATGGAAAATTCTTCAAAAACCAAGTCTTCATAGGGACGTGAACAGATTTGGTCATTCTGCAATTGTCAGCAATGGGTAATGTATTTCTCAACATTGGCTAAAAGAAAACACACATATCAATTGTTTAAAGATGCAGAATTCATGAATAATTTGAATTACTGTCTGGTTACCATGTAAGCCAATACTGAGTTTCCATTTAAATCAAAACTTGTAAAATATGAATACTTTCAGTATTAGTAAATAATTTATTTAAATTTAAATACTATCTCATTTGACCAAGTGTTTGTTAAAAATAAAGTATAATGATTGAAAAGCCCTGTAAAAAGTAATGCATAAATAAGACTGAAATTAAACTTGGAAATTAAAATCCTAGTACAGGTAGTTCTTGACTTATGATAACTGAAATAGATATCTTAGTCATTGAGTAAAGCAATTATTAAGTGAGATGCCCACATGATCACTTTGCTAAATTATTTTAAACCTACTCTCCCAATTGCAGTCATTTAGCAGACAGAACAAAAGAACTGCGTGCCAAAGGAGGATACGTATTTCAACGTATTTCAAACCCTCCATGCACAGAAGGGAACCTCTGCACTAGTCTGGAGCAGCGAAGATTGGAGTTTTATTTTTGCAGCCCAACAAAGGATTTCTCCCCACCCCCCTGCACCTATGCATGGAAGGGAAGGACAGTCCTTTGGGAAGTGGCAGCAGCTTGCCAGCCTGTCCATTTTCTATCTGGGGAAGCTGGCAGGAAAATTGCAAAGGATGATCACATGATCGTGAGACTCTTGGCAACCAATCATGAGAGTGAACAGGTTGTCAAGAACCCAGATCACTATCACATGACCACGTGGAAGAGTATTTGACATTTATGAAGTTCTTTACAGATTATAAAAAGCATCCTTTCTGAGCTATCTTAACTTGAATGGTCTCTATGTGACTGATTGTAAATTGAAGATTATTTGTCCTGCATAAATTGTAGGCAAAATCACATTTCTCCCTATCCCAAGAACAATTCTGTTTTGGACCAAGATCATTAACTTAAAAACAAAATCACATTTCTGGAGCTCACACCCATTCACTTTTTGAAAATGGGTCACAACAAACTACTTATGGGTAAGAATTTCAGACAGGTGAACTCTTGGAGACGTTAGTACTGAAGATGCCAAGCTATGGTTAATGCTTTGAATTGCACTCTGAAACCTGTAAAGGTGCCAAATTCTGAAACAATTGCAGTTTCTGAGTGGAATCTTAAAAGGCATGTCCAGGTAGAGTTTATTGCAGTGGTCCAGGTGAGCATTGATAAAGGCATGAGTCCCCTGTGTGACTTTGATCCATTCATTTTCTCTTGCCTGATCTGAAGACAAATGAGAAGGAGTGTTAATCATAGCTTGTCTGCCTTTTTTATCTCCACATATAATTTTTCTCTGATCAACTTATTATTTTATTATTGGAATTACTCTATTCTGTATATCATACTGAATTGATTTTATATTGATGAAAAAGTTGGTTTGAACCACTGTTTTGACTTACATTTTCAAATGCTATATAAATGATCAACACTTAGTTGTACTATTATTCAATTGTGCATCATTTATGTTGTAATTGTGAGTACAGTGAAAAATCATTACATGAATTTTCTGTCTATGTTCTTATATTTAAATAGCCATCTTGTGAAGTTTTAAATTAAAATGATTTTAAATTGACACGCTAAATACCATGTTGCCTTAAGGAAAAAAAGAGATAATCTTGGATAAAACTATGCTCAAGATAATTTTGTTTTATATATTATAGAATAACCTAATGAAGGATATAGATAATAAAATGAATTTATTTTATTAGAAACTACAGAAGTATCTAAATAATGTCATTCTTAATTCTGTTAGAATCTGCCTCTCATATAGTTAGTTATATTATACTTTTTACTTTCTGAATTTAGTCAAGAGTGAACTTGTTTGAGGACATCATTATTTGGATTTTTTCCCACCACCTGTTCATGGTCTCCATAATGTAAGACTGGAGAAACAGGGTTACCTTTTTATCCCATTTCTTCCATTTTTAACTGACAAGTTTAAATTTTAAGGATGTGTAAAGCTGATTGTAATCTTTTCCTCTGATTTACTTGGTTTTCCTCTGAAAAATAGATGAATTTATTTGTCAACTAGTTGCTCAGTTTCATAAAATGGTCATAATGGGTTCAAGGGTCTACAAAAGTGAACTTATTAGCTATAGTAATTGTAAAAATGTACAAGTACAACCAAATACACTTTTAAAAGGGAATGTAAACAAGGCAGATTCATGGCTTTGATATCTATTCTTGTAGAAAACGAATATTATTTTATTTTATTTGATAGGTCCATGTATATATTTGGAGGCTTTTCAAGCATTTTGTTGAATGACATCCTTGTATACAAACCTCCCAATTGTGAAGCATTCAGAGATGAAGATCTTTGTAAAACTGCTGGGCCAGGATTAAGATGCTTATGGAACAAAAATCACTGTGTGTCATGGGAACTTGGACATGATACTAACATCTTTAGCCCAAAATGTCCCAGAAAAATAGGTAAGTAAATTTCCTGTAATATTGAGAATATACATTAAACTAAATGCATGAATGCAATGAGTGCATTGCTTGGCCAATTCTGCCATGTGAATGCATTTGAATTAAAAAAAAAAGTCTGTACAAATATAAGCTACCTAAACCAAGGTGACAATTTGAGCAAGTATTATATATATAAGGAACCAGAGCAATTTCATGAGTAGGCCAATGTGGTGTCTTTATTGTTGATCACATATTTACAAGAATCTTTCCAGTCTAATTACATTCACTTGGGAAGTGGCAGATAAAGATTGGCTTCAAGATTATGACTTTTGCTTCTTCTTCCCATGGAGCAGCTCCAACCTAGACCACCTCTTTACCCTGCCCTCTGTTGTAGCCTTTCTATTCTAACTCCAATAGAAAAGAGAAATAGGAAATTTGTTATTAAGCATATTGTGTGACGTTATAGGTTTTGGAAACCTTAAAAGAAAAAGTAATGATGACCGTTATTTAGAACTGATTGCAGAATCTAAATATAAAGAATGTATGTAGTTCATCTCTTTTGACAATTGATACATATACATTTGGTAATTTACACTGCTTTTGCTTTTATTTCAAAAGCTATTCAACTTTAAATTATTAAAACATGCCAATTATTAAGCTGTTTTCTGAAAATAATAGATAATAAAAAGATGAAAAGATGAGTGAAACTGTAAGATGTTGACATGACATATTGCCAATGCTTTATCAGGGTAGGAGAATATAGACTGGTGAGAAAAAGTCTCTTTAGTTTTAGAAGATTTACAAATCAAAGAAAAAAGTACTGAGTTGAATTGAATACTAGACTAAAAGGGGAAATGATGTGAATAACCTTTGAAAACTAGGCAAGCACAGAAGGAATGTAAAAACCACTTTAAAAGGCCAGTATAGCTTTTGTGATAAGAGGTTGAAAAGAATGTGGAAATAAATCAATATGTATTAAATGAATTTTAAATACAGTAATTTTAGAATGTAAGGAATTGAATGGAATTTACAGATGAACTACTACAATCTCATGCCTGGTGCAGGACTAGAACAAATAGTAGTAGGATTAGGATTACTACTATGTCCTACTATGCAGTCTTTGCTTAAACAAGTCCCATATGAGACAATCCACCAACTCCTCTGGTCTATTCCATTGTTGAATAGCTAACACTTTTAGGAAATATTTCATGAAACAATCTGCATCTGTTAAAGTTTCCTTTTAACTGAAAATTATTGTTTCTTGTCCTGGTTCTAGAATCTGTTAACAGTTCTGCCCTGTTTTCTACAAAACAGCCCTTTATATTTTGGAAGACATTTATCATGTCTCCCTTTTTTTTGAAGCTAAACATATCCAATGCCTCCAACCATTTTTTTTTTTATTCAGGACCACGTACCATCTTGATTTCCTCTGCTTCTGGGGAAAGTCATAATTCTCAAAAGCTCTCTCAGTGCTTTGAATACAATTCATTTCTGATTTCAAGATGTAATGAGTTGGCCTTCCTGACCAAGGCTTGCAGAGTGAAAGATATTCAAAGATGTGCTCAGTGAATGATTTATCAATTGGGGAAGTGTGGCACAAGGAACTATTTCCAGGCTTCCTTTTATCAAATACAGTAAAGAAAGTTCAGATTAAGATAACTTTTCTTCATAATACTTTTTATCATTTTCAAGGTTCTATTTGGCTGGGTCCTTTGTATCCCATTCTTTTTCAGTAGAAAGGATATTTATTAGTGGACATAAAGAATCTTTTTTTCCATCACATCCTGAATTTTTGCCAGAGGAAGGCAGCAGTCTCTTGATAGTCTGGATAACAGTTTACTGCTTTGGTCCACTCAGTAGGAAGCCTCATGTTACTACCACCTGTCATTTCTTTCCCTTCAGAATAGAGACAGGAATCCATCCCTTTGCAGATCCCAGTAGATTTCTCTGTATCATTAATCAGGCTTGTGAAAGCTCTTTTTCATCCACGGGTCCAGAAACTTTACTCACAACGAAACCTTGGAATCTATTCTGAAGGTCCATATAGTAAAACATTTTCTTGATTAGCTTAGATATGTAACTTTTTTGATCTTTCCATCTCCTCTATTTCACTTTCTTCTATTTTCTAAGATACGTCTTGGTACTAATTTCTCCACAAGCGCTTTCTGTGCCTATTCAAGAAATTCCCATCTTCCCTATAACTGCCGATTAGATGGCTTTGCCACTATATTTGTACAATATGCAGCATTCTTATTATGCCAGGAAACAAAAACAAGAACAACTTCCTCTGTTTCTATCTTCTCTGATGAATAACAAGTGTCTCCCTTTTTTCCAGAACTTCTGCTAATTTCTTCTGTTGCTTCTTCAGTTGTGTCTTCCTTATTCTGTGGTGGTGCAGTGGCTAGAGTGCAGTTTTGCAGACTAGCCAGGAGTTCAATCCTGACCAGTTCAAGATTGACTCATATTCCATCCTTCCGAGATTGGTAAAATGAGGACCCAGATTATTGTGGGCAATATTCTGACCCTCTATACTTCTCAGAGAGTATGTAAAGCACTGTGGTGCTCTATATAAATCTAAGTGCTATTGCTATTATATTTCCTGAAGCTGCCTCAACTAGATCAGTAATAAGTAATGCTTCAGCCACATATAATAGGCAAACAACATCATTTGCAATCAACAATATGGAAATCATCACCAGCAGTTAAGAATCAAGTAATAGCAGTTAGGAGTAAAAAAGATACATGACTAATACAGGAGGTAAAAGCAGTTGATTTCAAAATATATTTAGATTAATGAAGATGCAGCAACATTTTCTTATTTCATGACTTGCCATATCATTTTCTTTGGTAAACAATTGAAATGATTGCTTCCATTTCAGCTTGAACAGTGCTAGAGATAAATTGCCATGTTTTGATTAGGACTCATTTATTTTACATTTATTTTATATTGACGGTTCTTTTGATAAATTAAAGAGATATGTTTTTAAATATTTGTAGTCCTTGCAACTAGTTGATTGAATCTTGAAGATGTGGTTAGGATGTGTGAAGACTTTTAAGGCCTACATTGCTTGTTGCTGTGACAGATTAAATTACTAGAAAAGGCTGCAAAGTTAAAGGAGTTAATAGGTGTTTTCTTGTGGTATAGATTTGTTTTTCCATGCTAAATGGGGACAAAATTACATTCCATCTGAAGAAACTTGCACTTGACATGGATATTTTGTAGTTATGGAACAATGTAAAATTCTTTGTTTCTGAGAAAGGAGATTGGGAAAAGGTAGATCCCATGCAAATGATATTAATTATCTGGGCATTTTTCCAGAAGTATTTGGTCAGGATGTTAACTAAAACACTTTGATAGCTTTGGTAGAGTATTTACAATTGAATGTCAGGAACATGGTCCTTTTAATTCTTTTCGGCTTCTTGGCAGCTTTCTTTATCATAAAGTTTGTTAATAAATTATTACTATTGTCCTTCTTGGTGTCTTGTGCTTTGGATGTGCTCTTTTTTAATGGTTAGTCCTACTAAGACTAACATCCAAAAGGAGTTAAAGAGTGATATTAAACATATAGGTCATGGTTTTGTGTGACTGTCCATAGAATGGACATTCTATGCATAAAATATTTGAGAAAAGTTATCTGTAGGTTTCCTTTGTTACCATCAATTCTAAATAACCTGTACTGTTATACTGATACTGGGCTAGATAATAATAAATAAACTGAATATCTCAATATAAAGTTTTCTTTTTAAATAGGAATAGGACTGTGTGATTGAGAAACAGTCTGTTGGTTTTCCCTCCTTTCAAAGGAAGATGCTTGGTCTTTAAATGATCCACACCTGTACTTGGATTTCCAATTGGTGGTTTTGGTAAATCATTGCAAGAAGAAATCAGAATGCAAGAAGAAGCCAGAATGTGGCTTCACTTTGGGCTAATTGAAGAATTATTAACTGATACCATAGAAATGCTGGAATGTAAAGAGACCTGAATTCACCTCACAGGATTGTTTTATAGAGAAAATAAGAGGATGAAGGTATGTTAGATACTGAACATTCGCTGACTTGAATTATTTAATTCAAGTCAGCGAATTTGTAAAAATAATAAACATGGGATACAAAAATACTTTTTAGAATTTGCACTGATTAGTATAAGGCAAATATGATCCATTTACTTCATGTAAAACTCACATTATAAAATCATTCTTAAAATAGCATTTAACCTCTGTATTGGTATATAAATTGGATCCCTTAAAATATTATTACTTTGGATCAGCATTATTCTATAGAAGCCGTTTACACATTTTTTGCAGAATTAAAACTTGAGTTTTATTCACCTCAGAATGCTTTTTAAAAAGTTTATTCAACAAGCATTTGCCATTTATTTGGCTTAGATTTTATTGATATTTATGAATTTCTACAATGGGTAGAGGAATTGGGTTATTTTTTTATTTTTAAGAAGTTAAAAGAGATTGATGAAATTTATATTAATTATGTATGCAGCATTACAATACAGCAATGAATTTGGATGTTATGTTTGGTAATAATGAAGACTGTCTTTAAATAATATGAAATTAGTTTAACTATATTTGTAATTTATATCTCACCTTCAATAGTAATCATTTTCAAATATATGTTTTTCTTAAGCACATATTTCTTCATTTACTGCCTTATAAGAACTTAACTTAAGTTGCATTGAGGAAAGTTCAGAATAGTGAACTGTATTATTTAAGAAAATGTGTTATTTTCTTAAAATCTTAACAGTTTGATATGGTGAAGTACAACATTCTGGTAATATTGCCGAATAGCATTTTATATCACAATTCAGAATTTACAATTCAGAAACGTCAAAGTTAAGTTTATGAAAAATGAATAAATCTCCTTATCTTTAGGCATAGTTGAAATTTAGGTTGCAATTCTTTAATCTGTATGACTAAAATTGCATATTGCATACTGTAGTGTAGTTAGAACTTTTGAGATGATGTTTCTCTAAAATTGAATGCCTTAATTACAGTTTTTTTAGTTTTTACCCATAAATATATATCTAGTGAAATGAAATGCAAGTAGTCTACATTTTGAAATAATTAATACCATTTTATGTTCCAAATATTACCTAAATTCATACCAGTTGCAAAGCCTTTATGTAGTCAGTATGGTTTAAGTATACATTGGTGAAAGAAAGATCTTTTAAAGTTATCCATAATCCTGGAATACAGTGACCAAAGATATTGTTTTTGGGCTGTTTTGCATCAACTGCTTACTTCAAGTCATGCCACAACATTTCAGTTGGATTAAGGACAATCCTCTATTTAGTATGGTTGGTGTGCTTCGTGAGCACATATACTCATTATGGCTACTGATTTTCTACTGTGTTCTGAGATTTCTTCAAGCAAGGACATCCCTCCTCCCCCGACAATAAAACCTCTGAACATCCCGGTTGCCCCTAAATTCTGAAAAACAGAATTTCCTCAAGCTTTAAACAGTATATATTCTCTAAAGAATATCCAGGGAAATTAAAGTGGATTGGTATTTTGGGATGGTACCATTAACAAACTTTGTGACCAAAGAGAATAAAATCCATCTGGAGTTTATAACTTGCTAAGCAGTTCAGCCATGATTGTTATAAGTCTCATACTATCTTCACTGTCTAAATGCTTTCTCCAATTTTGATCTTGTTGTTACTTTGTAATAGAAGTATGTGGTCTGATCATGTATCAACAGAAATATTGTTTAAAAGTGGTTTTTTTTGTTTTTTTCCTATGTTGCAAAACATAGTTGTGTGAATTCATGTGTCTGCTTAATCATCAAGGGGGGATCCTATGCTTGCTGCAAATTAATAAAGAAACATAAAATTGTACTAGTCAGCTGTGGTTCATATGTATCTTCTGGGGTTTCTTTATTTATTTAGCACATGGTAATATTACATTAGCCAGGAGATTACAATGCTAATACAGAGTAGTAGTTTGGCTGCCTAATTCTGCTAGCGTTGTTTGGTTCATGCTCATGTGCTTTCCAAGATGTGCTACAGGGGGAAAGCTAATTCTGCACCAGAACAAAAGACTAGTAGCCTTTCTGCAGCATCATCTGGGGCCTTCTTCCTATACTGAAGCCACCTTGCCAATGGGCATTGTAGCCAGGAAGGTGCAACACAAGCAGGATTCTTAATTATCTGCATGAAGCGCCAACTTGTCTCCTGCTGAAGTGGTACCTATTTACTTGCAAATAACATGCTTTTGAACTGCTAGATGGTAGAAGCTGAGGCAAGTGATAGGAGCTCACCCCGACACACAGTGTTAGGACTTGAACCGCTGGAGCAAAGACTCATCTCCAGCATGTTAAATCATTGAGCTACTATGCCTCTTTTTCTTCTGGGGTAAACATGTCAGAAAATCAGGTTTGCAAAGGAAGAAAAATGGAAGATGATGCTTAAAAAGCTTCAGCCAATAATTCACAATGGGAAAAATCCATTTAATTTCATTATATTAATGTAAAACGTGTATATTTTGTGCTGCATGCCATGTTTATGTACAAGCGAGTCATGTTCTAATGGATTCATTCTAAGTGGCATCACAAATGGTGAATTTCTAGCATAGTTTTTCAGTTTAATAATATTCAACTTCTGTACGTATCTTAGATATATACCCCTCAGTATAGGAATATTTTTATTCTTTTGATTAGTGTTAATAAATATTTATATACTATGAATATTTTTCCAGTTCATTGGCTACAAACTGGTATTGTTGCAGGCAGTACAGAAAAAGATGAAAACAGAAATTGAACATCCCAGTACTGTTGCTGTTTTTTTAATTGTACAAGTACTTAGAAATTAAGTTCAAGCTAAAATAAGAAATGTAAATAATATGACAGCTTTATCAACTTTAATTTTATGTGGACTGTCAAGAAAATAAATCAAATGGATACGTTGAACATGAGCAATAATAACAATAATAGCAATAATACGAATCCAGAAAAATTACAAGGACATCTGGAAACAAACTTTCCAATCTGAAAAATGAAAGCCCCAAGTGTTTCGAAAGAAAATGTGCTGAATTCCATAAAAGACTGTGCAACAACAAAAGTATCTTTAAAACTTGCTATCTAGTGATTTATCATATACCAAAAGCAGGTGAAGCTTATACTCTTTCAGAAAACTTGGCTAAACCATGCAGAAAAGATCTAGTAGAAGTCATGATTGGTCATTTTTAAAAGCAATGAATATGTACCACTGTTTGATAATGATGTGTAAAGTTTATGTCAATTTTTTTGTGACAAGGAACTAATAAAACAAAACAGAGCACAACAGGTTTCCCTTTCAATCCACTTATGTTTCAAGTTTAGCGATCAAATTTGTATATTTGCTTATGTAGAATCATTTGTTGAGGAAGAGATGCTTATTTGCAAGTCTCTGCCTATCAGAACCATGGGATCAGAAACATTTACTTCTATTATGAAGGAGCATAAAATTCCTTAGTATTTGTGTAGCAGTATACATACAATGATGGAGTAACA
This sequence comes from Grayia smithii, assembly GCA_032468115.1. Lineage (NCBI taxonomy): Eukaryota > Metazoa > Chordata > Lepidosauria > Squamata > Grayiidae > Grayia > Grayia smithii. The sequence goes on from JANHFM010003229.1 coordinate 31,616, forward strand.
GATGTAGTTGATTATAATAATGTCAGTGCTATGGCCTGCATAGAAGAATAGTTCCACGTATTGTCATTTATTGTCTTTATTGTTATGTACTTCAGAGAAACACATGCCATAAGAATTCAATGTTGTACTTAACAGTTAAAACTGAATTTTGTAAAAGCAAAATTTACAAAATTCAATTTAAACAGTTGAATACAATCTTGAATTCATCCTCTAGATATTTACTGTGCTATGTAAAGAAATAGGGAGTCCACATAACTAATGGAAAGAGAAAGATGGCTGACTTATGGAAAAATGTTGGTATGATATGGACCACAAGTTCAGGTTATTTCTTAGTCACATCCACCCAACCCACTAGAATGGAGAGGCAAAGAATATTTCAGCTCCTGTCCTGAGGTGGTACATTTGACAGAACCCAGAAGAAGAGCCTTCTCCGTAGAGGCACTAGATGGTCTTGTATTAACACACAATTAGAACTTATGGTTCCTCAGTTTCTAGCTTGGTGCCTTAACTGCTACATCAAACTAGCTTTCTTATAAGTCACAATACTGTAGGATTATAGATCATTCTAAAAGTTCATAAATTTTGTCTCACTTCAATGTCATGTTGCAAAATTTCAACCATGAGTTCTAAACTATGATTTTTAGTTACTCTTTTATCACTTTTTGAAGTTCTATACCATGTTTATGAAACCATCTAATATGGTGAAACCCATCTGAACAATGTTGAATAAATCCATCCATATGTTAAATTAAGATTTAATATAGTAAGTGAACCCTATGGCAAATAACTAAACTGATAATATGCTTGAAGCCCCTACAATCAAATTTCCATCCAACTAGGAACTTCATTGACTGCTAAATCTGCATTTGGTAGTATAAGTTTAATGTACTAATACATTTGTTGCAAAGATATGTTGAGAAGAAGGCCCAGTAAGATGATGATGATAGGCTTCTTTTTTACTTTGTATGTTCTGCATGTAAGAACATACAGATAGTCCAATATAAAATAAAATAAAATAAAATATAACAGACAAGATCTTAATTTTCAGATTTAAAAATCTGTATTTTGTACAGATTTTGTACAAAATGGATAATTTTTTCTGTGATACTTTTATAAATTAATGAGTAAAGCATGAAAATTTCACATGAGTAAAGCAACGAAAACTTATAAATTGTATAGCACAGTGATGGCGAAACTTTTCAGCACCGAGTGCCAAAAAGGTTGTGCGGAAACGTTGCGTATGTGTGCTCCTTGGGGCCCATGCTCAGGAAAAGCCAAACTTCCAGGTTGTAGTACGCATGCGCATCTGATCAGCTGGCTGGCATGCATATGCAGGCCGGTTTTCAGCACTGCCGCATGTGCGAAGGCATCATGCTTCGGAAAAGCTGAACTGTTTTGCGCCGGAAAACAAACAGGCAAGGCTGTGCATGCTGGGCGACATGGCTTCATGTGCCACTTTGGGCACGCGTGCCTTAGGTTTGCCATCACAGGTATAGCAATTTACTTTTTAAAAAAGGCTCTTCCGGGAATTGTTCGGTAAGCCTAAAACTAGAAAAGTTTCCAGTAGAATATATGCATGACTGAGTTTAAATGAAATATAACTTATATTACTTGCTTTTTATTAAAGAATGTTAATCTTAGACTAAAAGTTGCATTTACAATTAATAGTACAATAAATATTGTTTATAGCAACAGTTAAAGATGTGCAAATTAAAAAAGCATGACATTCTCAGTCTCTCATGTTGATGTTTTGTGACACTTTCCATTTGTCTGATAGCCGCAGCTGATGACAGATGTTACAAATATGCAGACTGTGCCAGTTGTACTGCTAATACAAATGGCTGTCAATGGTGTGATGATAAGAAATGCATTTCTGCAAACAGTAACTGCAGCATGGTGAGTGTTGATTACTACATTGTGGTTGTGTTAATGGTTCTGCTTTGTAATCATTAGCTTGCTCTTTGGTGCCATCAAATATAAATGTCATATTAAAATCAGAGTTTGATGCTAATGCTGAATTAACAGCATACATTAATTGCAAATGTATTTAATATAAATGAAAAGAGAAATAATGAAACTTGTACAGCAGTTATTTTCCCATTTTGCTTGCCAATAAAACAAAGCACTTAAACTTGAGGTAACTAATTTAATAACTTAACATACTCTGCAGCATCCTTCATATCTAACCATTTGGGAAGTATGAATCATAATCATGTGTAGGCCTTTTGGCTGTTTTCTCCTTCTACATAAACTATGCTCAAATTTGCAAGATTAGTGCAGATAAGAAAATTATGCATGTCAAATAATCAAAATATATTTATCAGAATAAAATAAAAGTTCATAATCACTTCAGTTTATCAGGAAAAATTGTTCACAGTTAATATTCAAAATGTTTCTAAAATTAATGCATACTTACTGGTAAAGACTACCATTGAAATAATAGAATTGTGGGGCTGAAAGGGACCTTGCAAATTTTCTAAACCAACCCATTTTGTATTGTGGAAACCAAAAAGAGACACAATATTGCAAACACAGCCTGACAAGTGAAACAATTGCTTCTTCTATTTTTGACATGATATTTCTGTTGATACAATCCAAGATTTCATTGGCTCTTTTTGCCAACTTGTACACAATGCAATATGTGGCCTATCAAGACACCAATATTTTTCACAAAACTACTATTGCTGAGCCAAGTAGCTTCCATCTTATAGCTGAACATCTAATATGTCATACTTTAGTGTAGAATCCTAAATTCGTCACCACTGAACTGCATTATTTCCTAGTTGTATATCATCATCTCTAAATTGTATGCAAATATATTTTATATTTAAATGAACATGTTTTTATTTCCTTATTTGTCATTTATAAAAAATGTTGTTGAGCATAGAATAGAACCCTGATGTATAATGCTGACAACTTTCTGCTTTTAGATTTAGATCCATTAAGGACCTTCTATTGGATATAGTATTCAACCAACTGCAAATCCATACTCCATTCATCTTACATTGTTTCACTTTATTCAGAAGCACACTGTGATCAAGGTCTAGGTACATTACATCCAGAACATTCCCTTGGTCTGCTAATCTAGCTACTTTGACATACACATAAAATAAGATTTTTCTGGTGCAATCCATGCTAGTTGATAGTATTCATATTTTTTTTCTTTTTGAGTGCTTGCAAAGCCATTGATTGTTATCTTTTCCAGGTTTCCTCAGGTTTTGATGAAAAACTAATTGATCTGTAGTCTCCTGGATCAACTTTTTTCTTTAAAATATATAGATTGGAACTGTTTTGCAATTTTCTGGTACTTCCCTTATACTTCAGCGGTTTTCAAAGATTAAAGTCAGTGATTTTGATATCACATTTTACAGTTCCTATCCTCAAATGTATTTCATCCAAAGACTTTAATTCATTCAAAGCAGCTAGCTCTAGTCTCAACATTTCCTTGCCTATTTTGACATGACTTTTTTCCTATGCCCTACGGAACAGCTTATCGTTTTCTTTTGCAAACAGATAAAAACAAAGTATAAATTAAGCAGTTTAGCAGTTTGTTGCACACCCATCTTAGCATGTTTTACAAACAGAAGATCTTTCATTTCCTGACTTTCCTGTTCTCTGAAACCTCAAGAAAAATTTAGAGTTGTTTTTAGCATTCTTGCATACCTTAACTCATTCAGAGTCTTAGCCTTCCAATCTTTACAGATTCAGATTATTTCTTGATGTTCTGTTTGTACTATATAGTCCTCTTTCCATTTTCTAAACTAATCCTTTTTGTATTTCAACATAGAGAATGCTTTCCTTCTTTTACTATACACTGGGTATAGTGTTTGGATATTTTCCTTCTTTTTGGGTATAGTGTTTGGGCCATAATCATATCTTTTTTTTCCAGAATTTGCTCCTGAATTGTTTTTTCTTTCAGAATTTCTATCCTACTTTTTCATTTGTCCCTACAGAGTACAGTTGGTCTTATTCTGAAGAAATGTATAAAACTGCAAAGAAATAGTTTTTTGCCTGCAATGTGGAATGTAGAAGTAGTTATGATATGAATTGGACATTCTTCTTGATGTTGCTGGTCTGTATCTCCTACGTTTTCTCACTGTTATTCATGTGGACTATTACAAATTGGTTCAGCATTATCTGACGGGCCTTCGACAGTCCTACTGTTAGTATAAATGAAAACATTAATAAATAGAAAGATTCATGAGGATAAATTGCAAATTGCAGGAACAATTTGGAGCATTTGAGCAGTTTGATAATGGAACTATCTTGTTTAAGAGATAGCGACTTCGCCCTTGAGGGGAATGTTCAAGCAGAGACCAGACATCCATCTTTGATGATGTTTTAAACTGAATATCTGAATTATATTAGGCATTGAATTTGAAGTCCAAAGTAGCATAATTTAATATAACTCTCTCTCTCTCTCTATATATATATATATATTAAATCCATTTATACCCCGCCCTTCTCCAGAGACTCAGGGCGGCTTACAACTTTTTTGAGCACAACTTAATGTGTTCAGCAAATCCCTTCATCCTTTGTATATGCCTGCTTATTACTTATCAATTGGAAGGCTTTAAATTCAGGAACCTCACAGTTGATACTTGCACAGCAACTGCACAATGCTAACATTGATGTAAAATGCCAGTGGAAAATCAATTGGATTATTGATCGTCCAGATTCTGGGAAAAAAATATATCTGACCTGGCACAAAAATTAGCGGATTTTGATGCTACCCGCCAATGCTGGAAAATTCCGAATAGGATTCTCAACCTTTCATGGCATCTGTCAAGACTGTCTGTTTAAATGGGGCAGAGTATCTTCCCCTGAATGGGACTGTGATGCTCCTTGTAAGACACTGGATCGTTTAGTGACTAGCTGCCATTTGAGAGCTTATGCAGAAGGAAAAGCAGATTTTCTCTCAACTAACAAACATTGAACTGAATTGGATAAATGGGATAAAAGATCAGGGGTGTCAAATTCAAGGCCCAGGGGCCAGATCTGGCCCATGGGATGCTTAGATCTGAGCTGCGGGGTTGCCCTGGAAACAGCGAACGACTGGCCTGCAGTGCCTCTGCCAGCGAAAACGGGCTCTTGCACCCATCTACCAGCTAAAACAGAGCTCGGGAGGCCGTTTTTGCTGGCAGACTGCTCGGGCCACCACAGGGGCTCCCGACATGAGTGACGTTGAGCTGGCCACACCCACCCCGGCCCCCCAAGGTCAAACACAACCCTGATGCGGCCTTCAATGAAATCAAGTTTGACACCCCTGGCCTAGATATTAATATATCTCCATTCTCATGAACCAACGTATTTCAAAGTGTAACCTATAACTTATATATAACTTCTTGAATTCCTCATGCCTTACAAAATCGACCACGTATTTCCATCATACGTAAACCATAGTATTAAGTGCTCTTTTTGTATAGTTTTACTACTGTTATCCCTGTACAGGTAGTCCTTGACTTTACAAACAGTTCACTTAGTGACCATTCAAAGTTACAGTGCTACTGAAAAAAGTGATTTACGATTTTTTTTCACACTTTCAGACCATTGTAGCATCCCCATGGTCACGTGATCAACATTTGGATGCTGCACAACTGGTTCATATTTTTGACGGATATAGCGTCACAGGATCATGTATCATGTGGGGGGGATTTTTTTGCAAGCAAAAATGGGGAAACCAGATTCACTTAACAACCTTGATATTAATTTAACAACTGCAGTGATTCATTTACCTACTGTAGCAAGAAAGGTCATAAAATGGAGCAAAATTCACTTAATGGCTGTCTTGCTTAGCAACAGAAACTTTGGGTTCAATTGTGGTCATAAGTTGGGGACTACCTGTACTCTGTCATATGCTAAATAAATAAATTTGTGTATTATTATTATTTATTGCATTTATATGCCGCCCTTCTCCCGAAGGACTCGGGGCAGCTCACAAGAAGTTAAAAAGATACACAACAAT
>JANHFM010003229.1:60221-71276 GCA_032468115.1 Grayia smithii
CACCGTTCCCTAGCTTGTCATGCATTCTTTCCAAAAATCGGGACTTTTTTAAAACGCCGCAGGACACGGGACAAATTGTTAAAAATTGGGACTGTCCCGCCAAAAGCAGGACGTCTGGTCACGTTGGTCTAATCAGTCCTGAGCAGCTGATGCCACTAAGTGTAAATAGGGATAAATATTTTTGAATTCATTTTTTGCAAATTTCAACATTTAATATTTGTTTCTGGATAGCTATCCTATCCAGGCTACCCTTTTTTTTGAGTTTCTTTGTTTAAAGAAAAGACAGTTGAAGAACTCTGTTCAATTTAATTGTCATTTCAGATAGGGCTATAAACATATACATTAAATAAACCTAAAAGGGCTTATCAATTCAACAACATACAGAAAGAATTATATTTTAAATTGTATTTCTGCCTAGCCAATAAAATAATACATTTCTAGCCTTGCTCACTTAATGAAGATTATGTTCTAGGACAGAGAGCGGCAGACATTAGAGACATGTCCATTGCTGTAAATCTTCGAAATTTTTATGATCTCACCTTGAGCACTGCACATGAGTTTGGCAGCTATTATGCAAAAAGTTGGTCAATTTTTCATGAGATCTTGCAGAGTTTTGTTTCATGGCCACAGAATTTGATGAGATTTTAACAGTTTCTTCAATCTTGTTTACCGTTTTAATTAAGATTTAACTGTGGGAAGCAATTGATGGCCTATTATTTATTGCAGACTGAGTTGCCAGCTTCTGAGCTAGAGTCTGCTTCTATTCAATTTGAACAATTTGATAGCAAAAAGTTTATGGTATTGTCTGTTGAACCCAGCTAATGATTGCAATTTGGATACTTTGCAACTGTTGTGCATTTATGGTGGTTGCAGCATCTTGAGGGTTTTTTTTGATGCCAAGCAAATCTAGTGGGGAAGTTCGCAGGAAGTCGCAAGTCATGGTCATATGATGTCATGCTTAATGATTGGGTGATTTGCATAACAACTGCACCCATAATTGGCATTTTAGGTTAGGCTTGGTCACATATTTCACATTATGACTGTATACTTCGCAATGGAGTTGTTGATTTCAGTTGTGGTTGCTAGTAGGACTACCTGTAGTCCTTTACATAGCTTAAGTAATTCTTTCTTATAAAAAAAAAAAATAGATTACTACAAAATTACATTTTTAGCTCTTTAGTTCTATTTTTTCCAAAACTAAATGTTGGTTTATCAGTTATTTTTCAAATGCATTTAATTAATAGAAAGATGTTACTGTTCTAGCCTATATTAGTTTGTGCTATAATTTGTGCCTGGTGTTCTGGGGCGTATTTTGTTTTCTTAATGTCACTAATGGCATTGCTAGAACAATTCTGGGTCAACTACCATAATTTTAGTTTAGAAAGGTACCTGAATAAAATGTTAAGACACATGGCCTGTCTGCTCCATATTATGAAATTATTTGTGCAATGTTTCAAGACATCAGAGAGAGAACAAATTGAACAAACTATGTAGAAACAAAAAGCCTATGTAAATGTTACCATTTAGCTCTTTTTACTGAATGTGTAGCATTTTCTGCGGTTCATAGTGATCAAAGCAGTTCATAGAAAATAAAATGGCAAAACAGCATTACATACAATATCATAATATGACCCACAACTATTTACTGATTCATAATGATCTTTTCATTTTTCATTTATATAAATAAAGAACTACAATGCTTAAGATTCTGTGAGATGAAATATAATGTAATGACATTGCCTTTCTCGATAGGCTAAAGTAATAATATTCATATACTTGCATATAAACTATCATATTTAAATATAACATTTTAAGACAATAATTTTTCCTATTATCTAGGAAATAAATAAATAATAAATAAATAAATAGAAATGCAGTGTAATTAGGCTTCCATTTGTATACTGTCTTTCAAGAGAGAGAGGGGAAGTAAATGAAAACTCATGTCATTTTCATTAGATAGATGTCATTACCTGATGACATCATAACATAGGTGACATTTTAGTATTAAAGTTTGCTTTCGGTGCTACCTCTGTCCTTTTTAAATAACTAAATGAACTGTTGCTAAATGGATGTGTGCATTTGTTTTGTGAGTATTTTCAAGTTATCTTTTCTTTAATATAATGACATTTGTAAACTATTATTTAATATATACTTGATGTTTTCCATTTCAATTCAAATCAAAGTTGAATTCAATCAAGAAATACATCGCTTTTTACATTCATATGGAATAAGTAGTAAATTTACTCTACTTGTAGCTTTGCAGGCAAATTTTATGGTATAATTTTCTGTAGTAGTTTTTTGAGTGTGAACAGTTTTCTTTTAAGGATATAATTGTATCAGTTTCCAGTAGTTTTGTATTGATTATCTGATCCTCCAGATCAAACTATTAGGCTTTTATTTGACTTTGTGTCCTTATATTGTAAGCAGCAGATCCATTTATCTGAAGGAAAAAGAAATCCTGAAGTAATAAAAATCAAAGCAAGTTGTTTAATTCATAAGTCCAGCATCAAAATTCATATGATCACCAATGAATTAATTCAAAAACTCTTGCTTTCACAACTGATGTTGTATAAAAATCAACCAATATTATCAACACAAATATTTTGAAACTTTAAGTGTGCTTTGATTTCATCTGAAAATTGGTTTGACTGCACGCTATCAAGGTGCAGTTGGGGTGAAGTTTGATGGGACATTTAAAGCAGAAATCTTATCATACCATACTAGGCATGACAATACGTTTCAGTTCTCTATAGCTGAACTTTATATCTATAAAATTATTTTATAGCATAAGCTTCAAAAACTCAATGAACTTATATACCCATTTATAGTCAAAATGGAAATTATATACATATTCTCAATAGTTTTACATGTTTTGGAGATATGAGCACACTGTGTATTGTGACACAGTACAGGTAGTTCTCATTTAGGAATCACAGTTGGCACTGGTAACTTGGTTATTAACTGAAGCAGTCACTAAGTGAAATGGTGAGATGCTTATTGCTTTACAGATCTGCAAAGGTCATAAATGTGAAGATTAGTTGTAAAGTTACTTTTCATCACTTGTAACTGCAAAAAGTCTATTTGTAATTCTTCTTCCTCATGAAGAGTTGGTTCTACTTGATGGTGATGGACAGAAGAGATTGAGCCCTAAACTCTTCAGGACTTTATTAAACAGCTTCATGGTTTATCATCTATCTACACTGATGATACTCAACTTTACATCAAATGTCATATCAAAGCAGCGTTTAGGTATCTGGAGGCTGTTATAGTTGTACATTTGTTACAATTTGGATAAGGAGGAGCAGGTTTAGGTTTAAGCCCACAAGACAAAGCAGCTTTCAATTTGGAAACCATCCTATTCTAGAAAAATACCACATCTTTTCATGGATGGTTAACGGCTAAGTCAACGTTAACGGCTAAGACCCCTTTCTATCTGTGACTCCAGAAAGAATTTTATATTGCATACCTATGCCTGCTGATCCAAATGCAACATTGTCACTGGCAGAGAATCTCAATAATGTATAGTGACTACATCTTATTTGGGTGAATGTCTGTTCTCTTTTACTGTATATAGACTCTTATAGCCTCTAATCATTAACAGCATCTCTGATGCAGTCCAGGGCAGTGAGTAAAATTGAATATCAGCAGCATTGATTATATTGCATCCTGATTGGCCTGCACTTGATTGATGCTGTTTTTTTAATTCTTTTGCTATATATTTCATTATCAGCTAGGTTTTGCCAGATGTTCACCAGTCTGGCAATTTCACCACTTGTGATATGTTTTTAAACTGCTTGACAATGAGTGACTATAGACCAGTCAGATGTTTCAACCAAAACATGAAGTTTATTTTCATCTAGTACTGAATAGTTCTTCTTTGTGCTTTTCTCCACCATTTCTGCGTTATTACAAGTTCTTTAATTTCAGCTTCTTTTTCATTTTTATATGTCTCCTTTATTCTTAGTGTATTTCTTTGGGTTGTTCTATTGCTCCACTGTTTCTTCTTTGTCAGATTTTGACTGGCTCAAGTCAAAAGTTACAGTCTTTCTATTGAGGGATTGGTAAAAGCATTTCTGATTCAACTGAAATTGGAGATTCTGCTTGTAGTGAGCAATTTGAGCTTTCTGATGGTCTTGGCTAGAGCTGCTATTTGCTGCTTTGTATAATAAATTGTTTTTTTTTGTGGGGGTGGGGTGGTCAACCATCTGAAACTTATTGAAGGGCTTGATAAACTAAAGAGTTTGGGGATTCATGGGTTAAGGCATCACACCAGAAACCAGGAATCTAAATTCTAGTCCTGCCTTAGGCATGAAATCAGTTGGATGACCTTGTCTCAATCATACTTTCTCTCTGAGCTCTAGAAAAAAGGCTGTGGCAAACCATTTAAAATCTTGCCAAGAAAATTTCAGGGGCTTATTAGGCCAGGAGTTGACACAGACTTGAAGGCAGCAAATATATGTATATTTGTTGAAATATATTGGTTTATTGAGTTTGTTGTTTGTTTTGTTTGTTGTTATATCCTGTACGTCTACAGCCATAGACATAACATATACAGTAGCTAGATATGATGGTGGCAATAAAGTTAATTATATCAATCTGATTTCTCAAACTTAAAAGTTTAGACTTAAAAGTTATAAATCCTCTTACGCAGACTCAACTTTTACTGATTTTTCTTTATCCTGTATATTTACAGCTCAAAACTGTTCGGGGTTGAGGACTTGCAGTCAGTGTCTGGAACATCCAGGATGTGGATGGTGCAATGATCCCAGTAATACAGGCAAAGGCCATTGTGTAGAAGGCTCAGCAAGGGGGCCAGTGAAGTTCAGTGGGACGCATTCTACTGAAATAGTTATTGACAACAATCTTTGTGCTAAAGAAAAAAATTACGAATGGTCTTTTATCCAGTGTCCAGGTATGATGAATTTGTTAGTGCTTTTATCAGTGAAATTATGGCAGGTTAATTGTTTGCTTCCAAAAATGGGATAAATTTTGGATTGGGATATGGGAAACAAAAATATTTTGTTGGTTAGTTTATTAGTGTATTTTTAAAAAAATTCCAAATATAGATCTTAATCCATAAAATGTTCCTCAGTTATTCTTGTTATCTACTTTTAAAAACTATGCCATATTTCAAGTTTGTTAAATCTTACTGAACATGTATGTTATTATGTGATGAGATGAAAAATGAGTCAAAAAGTTATCTTTTTGGATACTTCTCTTGACAGAAGATTTGACAGAAATAGTGTAAAAATGTTTTTAAAACCTGAAGACTTTTTATGACTAAAGCTAGGACATAAATATTCTGTCTAGAGCTTTCTTTGAATACTAGGCTAGTAATACATATGCATAGAGATTTTAGAGCTTTATATCTTGACAAATTTATAGTAGGAGCAAAGCTTATATAAATCAGACCATGTTTGGAGGCTAAACATTCTGGGGAACATCAAAATGTCCCACCATGCTAATATAGTCATTCTAGAGATCATCTGGCAGTTTTCCAAAATGAAGAGGAATAGATTTTTGGTGTTCTGATATGTAGCAAATACCACATTTAGCTGAGCTCTTAAGAGAGTAAGCATTTGGTTGCAATTCAATTTCACTGTATCTGAGCATCTGAGACAGTATGTTCAGTGAACATTTAATTCAGTTATTTCATGTTACTTTTAAGATAACCTGTATTCTTAAAAAAAGACACATAGTTTGTTTTCAATGCAACCACATATAATATAAATCAATTAAGACCACAATACTTTTTTTAATAAGTGAATGAAATTGCCCTTTAAAACAGGCAGGTACCCTACAGATCTAGGACCATATGTGGCTCTCAATATTACATGAAAAACACTTTACAAGAAAATAGTTCAGACTTCAAATAAGATCAGCCTGACCTAATACGTTTCGTGGAACAGGTAGTGGAAAGAATGTGTCAGAAAGAGCAAGGAGGAGAGATTTCAGAAACAGAATGAAGTTGTGGCCTTGTCAATCTTTTCATTTGGCTCTGCTTAACTGTTTCTTTGGTCCTAAACACGATTGTGGTCCTTAATATAAACAAAAATAATGTTGATAATTATCCATGCTTTAATTCCACCAGTAAAAATACAGTACATATCCCTAATGTTTCCAAGGGCTGACAGAAACAAATGTGATCCAGTAATAACTATTATAATTTTATAGAGCTAGACAGAATTATGTAGAACATGCATCATCATCTATTATTTACAGTGCATTATTAAACAATAATACTAAATATTAACATTTAAAAAAAAATAGGCAGACGTTCTTGCCCATATAAAAATATTCCCATTTTTTTGGAGGAATGCTTCTATCAGCCCCACTCTTAGGACGACAGCAGTAGAATACTTCTTGCTGTTAAAAAACTATTCAAATTTGGCTACTCTTATGATTATAATGCTGCATGATTCTTAATTAAAGGATTATTATTAAAAGGATTGATAATCAGAAGGACAAAAGTAAACATGTTTCAAGAAAAACTCTCAGTCCTTATTGCAAGATCTTTGTCTTCGTCCAGATTGGTAGGTTTATATGAATGGTTACTAGCAATGCTATTTAAAAATAAATGTTGTTGATTAATTAGTTTAATTTAACTTTGTTCAATTGATACTGAACTTGATGCTAAATAAACAGAAAGACTAATAACTCCATAGCTGCTCTCAAATTGTTACCATTAATTAAATTACACAGCAATCTTTAATTAATCAGAATTATAGGAAGTAAATTCTGTAAATTCAATAAAAATAAATAAATATAGAATGAAAACAATTTAGTTGTCCTCCTTGTTGAAGAAAAGAATGTAACATATAAAACCAATGGGACTAATCACCTCTTTTAAACCTCTTTTTATTATAGTATCATTGAAATATAATTTGTTTTATAGGTAAAGCATGAAGTATAATAAAAACTACTTACTGAGTTTCCTATTTCAACTATACATATAGGAATGTAGTAAAATATAATCACTGCAAAGCAAACAATCAGTATTTAAGGAAATACTGATAAATATTAGATAGAAGTTCTTTCTAATTGAAACTAGAACATCTATGTGACAAAAACAAGAGAAAGGTAATGTTCAATGGGATTATTATTTTGAATTTTCTAAATATTTGACTGGAAAGAAAAGAATATTTAAATATGTAATTAATGTAATTACATTATTAATAATTTAATTAATGCCATAAAATCAAACTTATAAAAACATCATGTTATAACTATCAAAACATACATCTCATAGTTTGATTATTAATGTATCTAGTGCTTGAACGTATCAGTCTAAATTAAATTTACTTAGTTCATTGAGTTGAAAAATTAGTGGAAACCACTAGGAATTGATCATACCCTTATTTGCATAGATCTAGATGCATAGATGTACATTTTCAATGAATTGAAAAGCATTTGAAATCAATATTTACATTTTCAACTTAAAACAGAAAGCCAAATCTTGTCATCAAATCAAATGCTTCCTCTTCAATTCAGTGATTTGAAAGAGCTCTGCACACGTGTATTTGGAAAACATTTATTTGGTTTTCTTAATTAATATGAATCATTCAACTGGATCAAAGCTAATTTATTAGTTCCTTAATATCATGCCTTAGGTTTTATTTCTTGTCATGCTTCTGTAAAAAGGATTTTGTGGTTCATATGTTATATACTTATCTATAAGATAGATCATTGGATATAAACAAAATTACAGTAGTTACCAAAGCTTATCAGTGCATTTTTTACCTAGTGGCTAAATGTCAAAATATACTTGGAAACCCAATTTTGTATGAAGACTCAAAGTATTTTACTAATGACACACATTATAAATAATGTTTTCTTTTATCAGCATAATAATTGGCATTTAAATAATAGCTCATGTTATGTTGCTGCATTAATAATTTAAAAAGTGGTTCTGTCTACATATTCCTGTTGATTGCAGAGCACCTTTTTCCTATAGTTCACACAGTCTTAGTACATAGTGTTGCCTAATAACAGATCCCCAAATATGTATATCTATATCTATCTATAGATATATCTATCTCAGCAATATACCAGAAAATTGGTAATTTGATATCAAAAACAAAACATAGGTTGACTCAGCCTTCCCTCCTTCCAAGGTCTGTAAAATAAGAACCCAGATTGTTGGGGGCAATAATGTAAACTGCTTAGAGAGGGCTGTAAAGCACTGTGAAGCACTATATAAGTCTTAAGTGCTATTGCTATATGTATGTGTGTATGTATATATTGATTGATTGATTTTTGAGTCTTAATAGAAACTCTTTTCTCTAGTTTCTCTCACAGTATGAGGAATTAAAAACAATCTCTTAAAATGAAAGAGATATGAAAAGACAGTGACTGAGAATTGAGATTGTTTGAAGGAACTGTCATGATTCACAAGTGCAAGCATTCTTTTAAGTTTTTTTTCATCAGCACAACCTTGGTATTATAGCACTTTGCTTTATTCTGGCCACAGGCTGTGAAAAAGAGACAGAAACATGTTCATAACTGTCAAAAGAGAAGCATGCACAAAGCAGAGATGCTACATTAGTTCAGGACATTATGGATAGCAAGGAATAATGATCCATATAAGTCAGCAACAGGGTAATTAGTAATACGGGCACTCAAGAATAATCAGGCCAGAAACACTAAGAAATGAAAGTTGACTTAGGATATAATGGTTTTTCCTAGGATAAGAAACATTGATATTGTTTGTTTTTGAATAAGTATAGCAGGACCAAGCAGCTGGTTAATAAGTACTTGTTGATGAGATTTGCATGTTTAATCTACTACAGATTTCACCATATTTTAGTTGTTTCTCTGAATGGCCAATTATATTAGTTTTCTTACTTTTGTCATAAAAGATTCTGTGTTATTGGTCACTGCTGCTACTGTAGGAAGAAAAGGACTGATTTTCCATGGTTTGTTTGGCAATTGCCTCTTTCTATCGGCCTCCTTCATTCTCTTCCTTAATATATTCTGCTAGTTCCTGCGGATATTTGGAATACAAAGGCTATCACTTGATCTGAAGGTGTTACATGGCCAAGAGCTATGCTCTTTTGTAGCATAGCTATCTTATTACGTCTTCTCTCTGTAACTGGATTGCAATATGCATTTTTCTCTGTATTGCCATTTCTGCAGCAAAGGAACATAATCCAAAGTTCCAAATAAAAAAAAAAGATTGCACATATGCAAGGTATATTCTTTATATTCTTATATTCTTGTCCATCAACTACTCTAAATTTATATTTATTCAGTTTACTAAACTCATTTGTTGATGCTAATCACAATGTTCTGTACTTTTTAAGAATGATTATTCCTTTTCTTTGTCTTTACACACACATATTTATTTTGTTTTAATTGCAGCTTGCCAGTGTAATGGACATAGCACCTGCATTAATGGCAATGTATGTGACCAATGCAAAAATCTAACTAACGGAAAACAGTGTGAAACATGCATGCCTGGTTATTATGGAGATCCAACAAATGGAGGACAGTGCACAGGTAATGTTGAAAAGTTTTTCAAGTTCACAAAATTCTAGTGTAATGATGTACCTAATATTTAAATGAGCACAGTTGGTTTAAAAAAATAAATATTTGAAAATTGGATGATGCTTCAATGCTCTGATGAAGACTATAGGAAATAAGGAAGGTTCTGTTGGATGATACTACACCATTTATGTAACTGTACCTATTTTAACATTTCTCTCATTTTCATACATGTTTTGAATCACGTCACATTGTCCTCTTCATATTAACTTGAAGAGGAACATTGACAGAAATATTTTTCCTTAATATGACATTTTTATTTTGAGTCCTATACAGAACCTTATGCTTTATTAAACTGGCTGATAGACAAGTATTTATCTCTCAAATAGAAAGAAGATACATTACCAATCCTGAGGATATCCTAAAGAATGTGAATATTCAAAACTCAGTGGTTTCAATTATGTTTAGCGTAATCTATAAAAACTGTCTGTGAACTGTCTATAGAAACAGATTCACTAGTAAGTATGACAGTTTATTTCCATATCATTTTATTAGAATATAAATTATTGATATATAACCTTGGGAAAAAATATAGGGTTTTTTTGCTTAAAGTATAATAAACAGACCTGTAGCTACACTTAAAAAAAGAAAGAATGAAAATGACAAAGGTAACCATAATGAAATTATTTTTGGAAAAATTTGAAAAGGGGAAATATGTTGCATTATCCCCCAATAATGTCCTCTATTGGTTGAGCAGGGATGATATAGATAATATAGCTGATTAAAGTATCCAAGGTGTCTTTTTATTCAACTATTTTTATTAAATTAACTAAAAATAAAATAAAATGTCTTTAATATCTTTAATGAATATTGTAGAGGATGTTATTGAAATGTCTATGTAGTCAAACTGCCAGAAAAGGAAATAAAACATATTGAATTAGGAGGCTAGGAAATTAGAAGATAATTCAGATTTAAATGAAAACCAAAGAATATCATGATCCTATTTTGTGTAGAAAAGTGGTTTCTTGAACTGACTTACCGGTAACTTCTACTTTGGAGGAAATTCTAATAATGTAGGTTACAAATTCATGCAAAAATATGCATGAAACAGGGAGGTTTTGTACATTATTAAATAGACAAGAGCATGTTGATGCCATTCCTAGACTTATTTCTTTATATGTTATTAGATTTGTCTACCAAATCCAAACTGCATCATGACTGTTTACTAACTAACAATTAAAACATCTAGTATAACATAAAAAAATAAGTAGATATGATATATTGTTTTAAAATATAAAGAATAAGCATTCATGATGAATGAATAATCACATAATTGTTTTATTTCCAATTTATTTTGAATTCATTCATTTGTTGAATGAATAATTGTTGAAGGTGAAATATGTAGAAAAAAATAGAGATCTACCGTATTTTTTGGAATATAAGATGCACTTTTTCACCCCCTAAAAGGTGAATACACCGAATGTAGCCCCACCACCCACTGGCCCCCACCCTTTGGCCTCTGCCTCCCAGCAATTTACCTCCTTGCAGCAAGCAGCAAGAAGAAACAGCCCA
>JANHFM010003229.1:87329-98248 GCA_032468115.1 Grayia smithii
CAAAGAATTGGTTCCATTGAATCTTCGATGGAGGGAAATGAAATATATATATATATATATATATGTGTGTGTGTGTGTGTGTGTGTGTATGTGTATATATATATATATATATATATATATATATATACACATTTCCCTCCATATATATATATATATATATATGTATATATATATATACATGTATATTTCCACTGAATAATTCCTTTGAAGAATTTATTAAAGAATTAATAAATACAATGAATATTGAGGAGTACACCTGGAACATGTGGTAGCATTTTCTGTCAGTGTAATACAATTACAATATTGTGTGAGATTTTGTGCAAATAATGCATATCATCTGGAGAAATTGTATAAATCCTTATGCAATATCCTGTGCAAACAAAAATACTACTCTTTCTTATGGAAACCTGGAAAAAGGCCCAGTATGCTTTCCAGTTACAGAAAATATTTTTGAATACAATCCTCAATAGTAAGCCAAAATAAATCCATTATTCAAAATATATTTAAAAACTCTTATGCCAAAAAATGTATTGCCAAAGTAACAAATAGATAAAACACAGAATATTCCAAATCAGCCTAATTTATCACAGCCATGAGTAAGAATGCATAATATTCTAGTAGAAAGATGTTATCATGAAATCAAACAGAATCTGTTTTAAGACTGACAAGCAGGAGACACATGCAAGAAATAATTATTTTAATTGTGACAGTCGACATATGGAATTTTGCTGGATTTCCTTCTACCCAGCTATCTTGTTTTCCAAGGCAATGAATCAGAACAAATTGCATTTCAATCATGTTTTGAATATGCCATCGTATTTTCCTTAATAAATGATAGTATATGTTCCTGTAAGCAGTACTGAAGATTAGCTGCCAACTCTATAGGGCTGGAAAAGACTAGAGAAAGGTCACATGCAAACATTGCTTCCTGAATTCCACCTATTGTCTCTCAAGAATCAACTAATATTTTGAGGGAACCTTCAATTGTGTAAGGTTAGGCATTGTGTAAGGTTAGGCAATGTTACTATGCGAGAAATAAGTTGTCCGTTCTTCTGATTGTCCATTCCTTTCTTCTGTTTAAAACTATATTTTATTTTCCTTATAGATTTTTTAACAATATTGGATCATTTGCCTGTATCGTAGCATTTAAAATAAGGGTTTTATTTTGATAGCGTACTAGAATTTGCAATTGTTGGCTTGTTTCTCCAAGCAACTGATTATTTGACTCGGTTTGCCCTCTAGGGAATGGTCATAGATTTTGTTTTCATTTCAAACCATGTCCTAAACCATTTTGATAATAAAAATCTTGCTCTAATCTAAATATACATAAAGTTCATTTCTAATTTGGATGAAATAGATCTTCCCATATCTTACTCAAATATATTTTAATATGTTATACATTTAAAAAACTTTAAAACTTTTTTAAATTTAAATTTAAATTTAAAAAATTTAAAAAACAAGCAAACATTCTGTTGAAATTAAGTCTCCTAATGTCAGTAAGTATAGGTATTTCGGATACTCAAAAAAGGAAGAGGAGAAATGTGTAGAAAATAATATGTGAGTACAGTGACCTATTTGTAGACATGGAACATTGACAAATGTTGAACAGCAGCATGTACCTGACCTTCAAAGAGGTCAATAGAGAACAGTTAGAAAATAACAAT
Organism: Grayia smithii; assembly: GCA_032468115.1. NCBI lineage: Eukaryota > Metazoa > Chordata > Lepidosauria > Squamata > Grayiidae > Grayia > Grayia smithii. The sequence goes on from JANHFM010003229.1 coordinate 88,994, forward strand.
AAATAGCTGGATGAATGTGATAAATTGAATCTTATAGGAACATATTATAGATTTTATAGTGAACATTTTAAAAATGTTTTTGCATTTGTTCTCAGAAATGTATTTTTGGTGTGATGCCAGGGCACTAATGCTTTCTGAAATAAAAGAAGCATATATTTGAATATTTAATTTACTTTTTTGTACTAGTCACAAACAAGTTGGAAAACAATGGGAAAATACTGAGAGCGGTTCAGCTCCCATGTATATTGAAATGAGTAAGAAAATGATGATTAAAAGAGGTTAATTTCTTGGGCTGTAAATAAGATGGGAACTTTCAAGATTGATTTCAGTCTTATAGGTAGACCAGGCGGGAAAGATGAGCTAATTGTACTGTATTGTAATATTACAATATTGTAGCAGAATGTTACTACAAGTACTTGTCTGCCCCTTTATAGCCCAAGAAACTAGAGAGGATCTTTTCTAAGCTTCTTGCCGCACTCACATTTCCGCTGCAGGCTAAGCTGTCTTTTATCTGATCATTACTTTGGCCATGCCTATATCCCAAAGTCATTCTTACATACCATTAGAGTACATTTAAATTATAAATGAAGGTGTTACTGAGGAAAGCAACAAAAATAGTTTTCATGTTTTTTTTCAAGTATAGGCCTATTGATATATTTTGTTCTGCCAAATCATTAGGAGTAGTTATCATGTTGTCCTTCAAGGTATACAAAGAAGTTATTCGAAATATAAAAGGAAAAAAAAACCTTTACTAAACAACAAACAAAAGTCTAAAATTCTATGAAAGAAACAGACTGTGTTAAATATTATGTGCAAGAGTGCCATAATTTTGGAATTTTATTCGTAGATTTTCACAGGTATAGGTATGCAAGTCTTGACGTATTCGGGTTTTTTCCCGTGTAAGATTGGGAGTATCTTGGCGACGTTTCAACGAGGTCCATGTGCATTCCATATATTTTTAAATTATTAAATAGTAATAATGAGGCAGTTAACCTTCCCCATTCTCTTATAAATTAAGTTGATTCCTTACAGAAAGAGTAAAATAAGACCAATGATGACAGATTATCCCAAAGTTAGACATGAAAAGTGACCTTTCAGAGTTTAATTTGATTTGATTAGCATTATTCCGGCCACAGGTAACCTTTCCCTATGTTTATCTTATTCCTCTAATTAGATCTGAATGCATTCTATTGTCTTTTAATAAACATAATTAATTTAATTAACAAAGATGCAACATAATAAATTATAGAAGAACACAGACAGTAGCAATTAACACATTGTGTTCCATGTGGTTTTTCTAGCTTGCTAAGAATAAAACTACAAACCAAATGGAAACTAAATCAAACAAGTATCACTTACCCAAACATGTCAACAAAAGGCCATTGTATTCCATATCCTCTATACATGTTGAGGATTATTGTAGGATTAAAAGGGGTTGATGAGGGAATTACATGTTCTAACTTAAATTCATTGGTATAAAGGCATAGACATTCATTATTGGATATGATGACAAAAAAAGATAGTTTCAGTTATGTTTGTTTTCTTCTTGTTTCATTGGCTGTATGAATGTTATATTTAAAATATTCAGTATGCTGTATTGTTTATAATAATCAGATTTTTAATATTTGTTTTGTCTTTTTTCCTGGCAGTTGTGACTCTGAAAATAGATATCTTGGTAATCCACTCAGGGGAACATGTTACTGTAAGTATTAGTATATTTCATTTTCCTCTGATCTTCCTTTTAAATAATATACACACTAAAATCTATTTTAGATCAGTATTGATAGGTATTATTAGCTGTTATTAATTATCAAATAAACTATTGATTAGAAACTATTGATCAGTGGTAAGTTTATGGCAGATTTTTTTTTATTTCTTTTGTTCAATCATGCCCAGAGAAGTTGCTACAATTTTCTTCACAAAGTTTCTCAAAACTGATTTACCATTGCCTTCCTTAGGGCTAAAAGAAATACCCAGCTGTGCCTAAGGCAGGCCTAGAACTCATGGTCTCCATGTTTTTATCTGATGCTTTAGCAACAAAACACAGTCCCTGGATATAGGATAGATGTTAAATAGTAACCTTCAATGACATTATCACAAGGTTTGCTGAACTTCTTTGCAAGTTTCTTTGATATATGCATGAAAAAAACAAAATACTTAACATTATTATTTATTTCAAGATAAATTATTAAAGTTTAATATGCAAACACGTATCATTGCTTTGAAACATAAATCACTACACTTTCTATTAGGAGAATGGTAACTTGCTTCTGGATGTTGAAAGAATGGTTGCCGTGTTTTAAAATGTAATTATAGATAATTATAATATGATATGTCAATCATTTTAATTACATTCAAAATTCAATACAAGAGTCAAACAATAAAAAAGAACATGTAATGAATTTATAGTATCTGGAGTTAAATACATCTAATAATAAATTATTTCAAAACATGTATAGACTATTTCAAGAGTGTTTGTGAGATTTAGTGGTACCAACAGAATGTATCTGTAGACATTCTTGTTATCAACACTTTTTTGAGCTCAGAAAAATAAATGCAGCCAAATATAAACAGTGAATAAGATGTGACACTTATGAGCACTGAACAACTTAAAGAAAAGTCTTATTGTAATTCCCTAGTAGTCCCTGCTTCATAAATCTTTGAAAAAAAATTCTACCATACTTAGGTACCCTTCACTTTTAAATAGTTGAAGCTATTTGTCTTCTATCAGTAATTTAGAAATTTGTGGGCTTAGATTTATATCATCTTGTACTACTTACATCAATTGTAAATCTACACTATGAATAATGTTTTTATTTTTTTCAAATTCATTTGCATTCTGTGTTGATGCTTCATTAGCTTGATATAGGATTTCTCATGTTAAAAATTCAAATAAGGGAGAGACCCATGGAAAGCAGAACAAATTATCTAGTTGCAGCAACGAAGGCAGGTTATCATATTTTGAGTTTTGTAGTTTATAAAAAGACAAAAGAATTTTAAAAGATAAATATTGCTATAAAATGTTACATTTTATAAAATTGTGATGTGGAGGTTAGTCTGTCTGATATGACACTAGAATTTGATGCTATCCAATTTACAATATATAATAATAATAATTTAAAAACCTGGAACTAATTCATAGAGCAAGTATGTTGAATTTGTTACTTCATTTCACTTTAGGGTATTCCAAAATATTTTTGGCCATAATAAAGAGGATACTAGGCAATGTTTTTTTTTTTTGGATGCAGCAGTTTTATGTTGCATTTTATAAGATAGCTGATCATTAAAAATAAGTTTTGTAAAAAAAAAAGGGTTTTATATAGGCTCATAGGTGGGTATATAGGTAGATATAATGCAAGTTGACAACTAGTGCATCAATGTATATTTCATTTGTTACAAATTTACCACATTAGTATATTATATACATTCAGTGCCCAGTTGATGAACATGTGAGGATTGCGCTCAATCTATGCAGCATATTTCATATTTCAATTAGCGGTACTTAAATTTACCCCCCCCCCGTATTTTCCTGATTTCACTTATATTGTGAATGAAATGGTTTTACCCAATTTAATAGTAAAACAGAAAGAGAACTGGGACAGAGAGAGACAGAGAAAACTTGAGTACTAGGCTAGAAAACAGGAATTTGTGAGTTCTAGTCCCACTTTAGGCATGAAAGCCAGTTGGTGACTTTGGTCAATCACTCTGTCTTACTCCCACAAGTTGCCTCAGGCTTAGGCAACAAACTGGTTTGTCCATTCCTGTTCCAACCAATGGATCAATATTCAGTTTATTTTTTTTTTAAAAAGAGGTCACTGAACTCGGAAAAAAGGCTAGGAAGAAAGAGAAAGAAATGTTACAGATATATACTGTCAGCTATTAAAAGAGAAGAAACAAAGAACTGAACATTTTCAAAAATTTCTATAGTAAGTGAAAGATGAATACATTTTCTGGCACTACTGAATATAACCACACGAAGTAAAAGTAGATACTGCCTTTATTTTTATATGAAGGTTGCTACTTATATAACATTAAATGTACATATCTAGATTTATAAGACAAAGAGCTTTAGTGAAATTTAAAATTATAGTGCTACATACATTTTCATAAAAGCAAATTGTGTTTTTCATTGAACAGTTTCTCTTCATTTATACATAGCTTGCTTCTGTATGCATTCAACTATTCATGTTCTCTGAAAAAGTTATCAAAATATGTTATGCCAGAGATCCATCCTTGCCAGTAGAATTGACTCTGACAACAGAAATTTATAATCGTATAAAGCAATTATAACTTTATGATAGGCTCTTGGATATGTAGCAGAGGCTGTTGGAATTTTGCTATCCTCTCCATCTGTTTCTTCTATTCTGTCTACTTGGAGATTCAAAACTTATTTTTACAAAAGGTCATTCAACATTGAATTTTATTATGTTACAAAAATTGTAAGCAATTGTAACTTATGAAAATACATTTAGACAATTGATGAACCATCAACTTTTATATTTTTTAATAAAGATTTAACACATTTAATAATTTTCAAAGTGCCATTTAGTCACTTGGAAATCCAAAAAACTCTTAAATCTTTGATAATTGCTTCAAACTGGAATCCATATCAGCATTTCAAAATGTATGGAGGTACAACATTTCAGCCATTCAAATCATGGTGTACATCGTAGAATTGGTTTTTGTTTTGCGAAACATAGAAGAACAGAATCCATTGGTTTTGGCTGAAACAGAAATATTTTAGAGTACATTTATTGTATTTTTTCTTAAGTGCTTTAATAAGTTTGATTTCATAGGACCAAAGTATTTTGGATGGGGAAATGAATGAATGGATTTGATAATACTGATATCAGTATTATTTGATTTTATCAAATCTGGATTTGGTTTATAAGTCTGGAAATTGAAATGGCAAAATCCTGAATGGTTTTCCTTCTCAATGAAGAACTAATACTGTACTTAATATCAGCTGGAAATAACACATAAAAGATTTCAGTGGTAGAATAGATGGATCAGCAAACTTTAATATAAATAGTTACTTTACAGTAAAGAAAATTACTGGGAGCACCTTTAGAAAATTCTCATCTGCCATATTTAGCACTGTTTAATTTTTCCAAAAAAAACAAAGTAAGTACAAAGTAAGCATGTATTTTGTATAGATAATAATTCTTAAATACAAATTCAAAAAAGTCTTTAATTTAGATAATTATTTGAAATATAATTTAATTTTCATAAATAATGTAAATGGATTATTACTTCAATATTATTACTTGTTTCTGAAAATCTCTGTTGGTGGTTTTTAAACTCTGAATTTTGTCTGCTTGAAATTTTCAAGAAACTTGTGAGTAGGTCACATTTAGAAAAAAATTGGTTTCACACACAGTAGGAGCACTATCATGAGCCAGGTGGCTATAAAATGCAGAACACTTATATTGACTGCATTCTAGCTTTGCTGCTAAAATCTAATGTGGCATTAACTACAATGAAATTAGTTTATTCTTAGGGGACACATAATTGATCAATAGCTTGAAAATTGTAAACTGGAAATTAAATTTTCTTTGGCAATGGAGTAACTTATCATCAGTTCTATTACAGATCGCTACATTCTTTAAAATAAAATGTAAAACAAATCATGCAATACAAATTATTTAGCAAATTTTCACTATAATTGTTACAGCATTATTTTGGATAAAGTAATAGAAATAAAGTATATATCACAGTTTATTAAGCAGCTCTCTGGAAAAAGAGGAAAGTAAGCTAGTAAGAGAATGTTGCTGAAAAGAGTAAATTCTATAAAATTTTGGTTCAGCATCCTTTGAGTTTTATGCCTACAGGATGATTTTGTAATGTTTGTATGTTAAATCCATTTTGTTTTAAGTCAACATGAATTTAGTGAGTCATAAAGTTATTTGGCACATGTTCATGTATACAGAATGGACAAAAATAATTTTGTGAGGACACACAAGCTGCAGATGCAATATTTTATCCCAGTGCATTTTCTCCTATTTGTTTTATATGATGGATGTTGATGAATTCTAGATGGTAAAGGAAGCATCCAAATCTATGGATTAGCTTTTCATATATTAGCAGCCGAAATACATGTGGTTTTAGAAACTATGCTTTTGGATATTATGGAAACAGTTGATTTTGAAGTAATGAAGGCCAGTTGGTTGGATTTATCTTTATTGTTTTAACAAACTACACTTCCAACTAAAAGATTTTATTAAAAATCATTTTAAGAAAATTATATTAGAATGTACAATTGATTACAGTTACAAATTTCTCTTGAGCATCACAGTCAAAGGTGTTGGTCATAAGAATATTAATAATAATGTTTGAAATTTGTCCCCTTCATTTATTATTATTGATTTGTTGGGTGCATATGTGTATTGAGGTGTTGATTTACAGTCAAGGACTAAAACAAAATTACTTTGATTTGTTTACAAAAGAGATTAAGATTATCATAACTTTTATAAAAACTACAGGTAAAACATTTTTTTCTATAAAAATACAGGTTAAACATTTTTTCTGTAAGTTGGATACATGCTATCAAATCTGGTGATTTTTGAGCAATGTCTGTTATAATTTTCCTCAAATTTATATATTTCACTGTTTCCTTGAATGTCCAGATGTTGGTTTAAATGATTCTTGATAAATTATTGGGAATTTTAATTTTTAAAATTATTCCTAATGAAAAATGCAATCTCATGCACACTTTATATGCACTATGCACTTTATAAGCATTTTACACACACTATTCATGGGTGTCTCTTTCTGCCCTGGTTGTCACCCTTGGAAAAGCTCAATTACTATGCTCTGTTTCTCATTGCTCCCCCAGAAGTTTGGGTAATTGCTCAGCTTTGATGAGATTATCATTTGATGGGGAGAGGTGTTTGTATATTGAAGTAATGGTAGCAGAGAGAGTTTGGCCTAAGGATTAATTGATATTTTGGGTTGCAGAGTTTCATTTCAGTAAACTCTGGTATCTGTGTCCTGCAATAATAACAAATCTGTACTTCAGGTTGCAGCCAGACATCATGGTTTATCGTTTTCTTTCTTATGAATCTATTCTTTGATTATTACTCAGTGGCATAGCATTAATAATCCATCTGCCAATTTTGAGTCATTCATATATGACCTTGGTGACAATAGTCCATAAACTGTGTTTGACTGAATATAAAATAAGCTTGTTCTAAAAGTGAGTCACAGTACTGTTGATTTAATATTTTGTATTTGTGTGGAACAAATTTATATAAAAAGAAGATATTGAATTAGAAGTTTATAGATGCTTTTCATTCTCCACCATTTATGCTGACTTAGCAGAACTCAGAAAAAAGAAGAATGAGTCCTTGTATCAGCAAAAAAACATGATGCTATATTTCTTTATTTCTTTTCGCTGCTAGACCAAAGTTTTGTATGTTTTGCTCAAGGCAGAAAATAAATTTGAAACTAGTGAGTGCCCTTTAAATTTCCAGAACTCCAGGTAGGAGTAGGAAGACAAGTGGTCAGATATTATTCTTTGTCTCCGAGTGTGTCACATAATTTGCTATTCATAACATACTGAGTAATGTATTCATACGCAGTCTTAATTTTAAGACAGACTTTTAAGTAAATCACTTAAACTAAAAATACCTGATCTAGAGTTTGAGCTTTTCTAGTACCTGCCTACTTTTTGTACCAGTACACTCAAGAATTCAGAACTCAAGCATTTACATAACTTCTGTGTTATTTTTCTTTGTTGTAAATAATGTATTTTTAATTCTATTTTTTTTGTTATTGATGTTGTTGCCATTGACTAACAAAACATATTTTTCTGTCTATTTTGAAGAGTTAGTATTATATTAAATATTCCACAACAAGCATATAATACAATAGGCTTGTAATAGAATACTCTAACTTTATTCTTCTCCTTTCAAATGTGAACTTGCACATAAGCAGTGTGACAATAATATAATACATTTTATATAAGTTCAATTTTGAAATTACTAAAAAAAGGGTCCTTGGGCACTAGATGGCAGGCTTACAATACTTCAGTACTTAAAACTCAATGTCTTAGGAGCATTGTTTTAAAATATAAATGGGAGCAACACTAGAATATGTTAGAACAAATCAGTTTTAATAAATGACATTGGAATTTCAGTTCAAGAACTAAAACAACAGTAGGTTCTTAATGCAAGACAAGAAATACATACAATCCAGGTGAACTGAGAGGCATGGCCTAGCAATCTGATTATCTGCTACTGCCTTTTCATTGCAAGTTTTCTTTTGGGATCCCATTTGTTTAAACTAAGTACCTCCTATAATTGTAAAGCTGTCATGCTTGACTTAGAGTAATGAGTTCCAGCAATTATGTTTGACACTAATTGACTTTGCAGATTGAGGCTATTTTTATTACTGTTAAATGTAGTAGTAATGATCACCACAAACAGTCATTGTACCCTCAATGTTTGGTAATTTAAGAATAAAAGCTGTATAGAAAAAAACTCATCCTAATATCTAAGGATAGTTAGTGGAACAAATTTCTTCCTAGATTAGAATCTTATGCATACTATATAAGAAACAATAGTTTTCAGCAGATGGTTTACTAATAAAAATATGGTTTAATGTTATTAGAAAATACATCCTGTTTGTAAATGCAATAACTGTAATGGCACATAACTAAGTATTGTAGTACTGAAAAGGGAACAGCATTTTCCAGTTTTAAAAACCTTTTCATGGATATTAAAACCTTAATCATGTGTGGATGTTTTTAGATTTGTTTTGTATTTGGTCTTCTAAAGAGGTATAATATATAGGTAGCTTGCCTTTCTTATGATAGATGTTCCACAGCAATCTCTTCAATGGGACTAAAGCTGGAGGGTAATAGCAGTGGCAGGAACCATTATGCAAAGAATGAGGCAGTCTCTAAGTTACCACTTCTTTCAGAATAAGTGTCAAAATACAGTGTTTGCATATTACAAGAGAAAAATACACTATAAATAGGAATTATAGAAACAAAGATGTAAAGGATATCTCTGTATGTCCTGTTACTTGATAAATATCTGAGAGGAAGCTGACTTAGCAAAATCCATTTGCTATCTTACCTCATTTGAAAATGAATTTATCCTAGTCATTAATTCTTTTTTTTTTAACTATTATTATTATTATTATTATTATTATTATTAATTATATTTATATGCCGCCATCTCCCAGAGGACTCTGGGCGGCTCACAATACACAGACAAAACATACAATAAAACACTTCTATAAATATAATAA
>JANHFM010003231.1:0-12651 GCA_032468115.1 Grayia smithii
GTGAGCGAGAAAAAAAAACAAACCAAGCGGCAAGCAGCCAAGCCGGGGGGGGGGGAATAAGCCGGGGGGGCGGGCATTTTTGCTTCTGGTTCTCCGAACCAATTACCACCATCACTAACGGATCAGCCAATCTGGTCCGATCCAGTAGCATTTCACCCCTGCTTCAACTGCTAAAAGTGTAGTTTCCAGCCACAAAAATTACATCCTGGTGTCAACCAATGAATCGTAAGGATTTTCAGGGTTCCAAGTAATATACCCATAGCAAACAGAACTCCGAGGCAGGTAAATTCCTCAAAGAATAGCACCACGTTTGCATATGCCTGTATAAAATTTCTGGCATGTACAGTGGAACAAATTTCTGGAAATGATTATTTAGAAGTACCATCACAGGATACAGAATAACAAAGTTTGAAGGGATCTTGCAGGTCTTCCAGTCCAATCCCCTGCTCAAGCAGGAGCCCCTATATCATTCAAGACAACTGGCTGTCCAGTCTCTTCTTAAAAGCCTGAATTTTAATTTTTAATTGTCAGGATGCAACCTGAAAATTCTAGGAACTGCAGCACTAACATATTTGGAGACCATGTGATTGGGGAAGGCTGATTAAGATATTTATCTTAGCACATTTCAGAAATAAACACTATTGTTGACAATATACAACACAGAGAAGGCAGTAAATGTTCTTCTTTCTTTTTCTTTTTTTCTGGCCACAAACAGGTTCAGGGCCAAGAAGGATATTCACCCAATATATCTTCTGATTACCCTTGTCTCTGGTACAATTTATTATTCAGAGTTCGATACAACCAGCTGGATCAATGGGGAAGCTTGTACACTTTATTTCTTTTAAACTTCAAACTTGACATAGAAAGGAAATGGAATGAATTTTATTATCCAAGAAAGTATAAAGCTTTTGGGAGCACATTGAAAATGTTCTGCAGTGCACAGTTCCTGAGAGACAGATCCTTGATTCTTAGAAATATATAAGAAATAAATAGAAGGATGGCTGGGTGGGTGGAAGAAAGAAAAGAAGAAAGTAAGAAAGAGAAAGAAAGAGAAAGAAATAAAGAGAAAGAAAGGAGAGAGAGAGAAAGAAAGAAATAGAATAGAATAGAATAGAATTCTTTATTGGCCAAGTGTGATTGGACACACAAGGAATTTGTCTTGGTGCATACTCTCTCGGCATCATTCACTTTAACTGATTTTAATACTGTGTACAGATCAGAGTGATCAGTTCAGAGGTGGGTTTCAGCAGGTTCTGACCTGCTGAAGAACTGGTAGCAGAACTGATAGCAGAAATTTTGAGTAGTTCAGAGAACCGGTAAATACCACCTCTGACTGGCCCCACCCTCATCTATTCTCTGTCTCCTGAGTCCCAACTGATAGGGAGGAAATGGGGATTTTACAGTATCCTTCCCCTGGAGTGTGGAGGGAATGGAGATTTTACAGTATCCTTCACCTGCCATGCCCACCAACCCATGCCCACCAAGCCACACCCACAGAACTGGTAGTAAAAAATTTTGAAACACACCACTGAATCAGTTCTGCATTGCAGGATCATTAGAGACAGATATTAAACATATTACTACAAATCATCCCATACTCATTTTGACCACAGCTAGGCCTCAACTTATGACCATTCATTTAGTGACCATTCAAAGTCATAATCACGTTGAGAAAAGTGTCCTCACTGTTTTGACTGTCACAGCATTCCACAGTCATGTAATTGTGATTTAGGTGCATTTACAACAGATAAAGCATCCCACAGTCATGTAATCACATTTGTGACATTCCCAGTTAGCTTCTGACAAGCAAAATCAGTCTCTGGAGAAGGGCGGGATATAAATAGAATTTTTTTTTAAAAAACTGTTTTGTGATGTTTGTTTTTTGTTTTTGCTTAAGAATTTACCTATGATTTTTAAACTGATAGTATGCCCATTTTGTGCTTGGGGTGAAACTTAAATTTCCATTCCCAAATCTTCCATCCATATCTTGCAGTTGAAAGATTGTCCAGGTAGAGCAGGGTTAGTGCTGACAGTTATCTAGCTTTTAATGTAAAGGCTCCCCAAATCTGTGCACCCTCGTATTTGCCTGTGACTCCCAAGAGGTCATTGCCAACATTTTGAGAATCACTGGTTTAAGGAGCTGCAGGTATTGTAATTCCTATGCACGGCAATCACATCTATTCTCCTTTGAATCTGAAGCACTGAATACCCTAAACATCCAATGTCCAATTATGTGCTATATGATGAAATAGCAATATTTTCTGCAAAGGGAAAAATATAAACATAGCTGCAGAGAAAATTCTTTAGGAAGTCAACAGCACCCAAACCCAGAAAAATCTTGCATGCTCCTGTTGGAAGACTTCCTCATTGTTAACTTGGGGTTCTCAGTGACTGAAAGGATCATTCATTTTTTCTTCCTCTGCCTTTGTCTTGATGTGTGCTCAGTTGCTTCCAGCTAGCAAAACAGTACAGTGCAGTCATTCTCTGAGGTCCATTAAGAATCTGCCTGCATTCTTCTGTATTACACTGTCCTTGGGACTTATCCAACTGCTGCCTATATCATAAGACTGCTGTAAGTCTGTCAGAAAATGATTTAGCTTCCAGATAACAAGCCATTTTTCTAGACATCTCAATGTTCCTGCCATCTTTGTCCTAACACTCTAAGACCTTCTGTTCAGTTCAGGTTTTCTGCCTTCCAGTTGACCCCATTTTCCCTCAGGGTTCCTGCCTTTGCAACTTTATTATCTCTAACCTTCCTAATCAACCTCCATTCTTCCTCTAAAATGCTTACCTTACATAGCATCCTTATTAGAAATAATACTATATGTGAAATCATATCAATAATATCAACTATCTATGCCAATTTTATTGAACAAAGCAGCTATGTGAATGCTAACAGCTATATATATACTTTACATCAGGATAGCCAAGAAGTTTTTAAAAAGTGATTAGGAAACTATCATGGGCTGGAGATTATAGTTTGAGGCAGAAGACTTGTTTTGGACATTCTGCATCAGAATCAACATGAGGAAAACATATAATCTAAAGATTACTTGAATCTTCTAGAAGTTTATGTTATTTCCTCAATAAAAGATCTAAATGCACCATAGCTGATAGAAAGAAGAGGACAACCAGCATCCTGATGTGTGACTCAACAGGCAGATCAAAGTTGAACGCTTTTGTAAAAAAAATGCCATTGTTATACCAATTGTGATTGGTGCCTTCAGAGCAATATCCAAAGGCTAAGAGTTATCTGGAAATATTGAATTTATTAGATCTGAATACCCCAATAAAAAAACCTCCCAGCTTGCAACTGCCTATATTGTTAGATACTACCTTAATAATTCTTAGGTCCTTGGTTAGGACTTAAATTATTATGTTTCCAGCTGTCTTAAACTGTAAATCTAACTATAGATTACATACATAATACTTCAGAAGGTCTCGATAAGTGGATAAAATTGCCACATCCAATCTAAACATCCAAGTGACTGTGTAACCAACCATAATAATAATAATATGGCATTGACAAAACCACCACCAGTCAATTGCAAAGAGCTGCTTTACCTGGAACAGCTTACATCCTGCAATGATACCTTTAACAACATCAAAACAACATGTGCCTATACCAGGTTCTTTTATCACTCTATAGCAAATCTTGGCAAACCTTTTTGACACCACATGCCGGAAACCGGAAGAGAAGCTGATTTTCCAGTTTCTGGTGCGCGCATACACGCCAGCCACCTGGTCTTCTGGTTTCTGGTGTGCATGCATGCACAAAGACCAGCTGTCCAGTGCACCTCTTCACTAGCAATCAACACATATGAGCAGAGATTAATACTAGAGTAACCAACAATCAAGTAAACCCCAATTAAGGAGTTGCCAAAGCAGACCAACAAGCTAGCAGTAAACAGCCTAATCAAGAAATCACCAGGAACATTCCCACCAACACTGATAGGGCAAAGCATTAGATTGACTAGAATATAAAAATAAGATCATGCCCTACTCCTTTCTAGAACTGATGATGATCCCTAGTTAGACAGTGAAACATCTGCAAGAAAACCACCAAGCTCGAATAGCACCAAAGACTTCATACATCAATATTATTCTTATGTTTACACTTTGATTTTTAAAAAATCATTGAAAGCCTTCTTGGCAGAATACGCATTTTATAAATAAATGTATAAATATACTGCCTGCCACTACAGTGATATGCAATGAGGCAGGAGGCTCTCTGTAATCAATTTCCTTCAAACCAGCTAGGTTGAAAAATAAAATTAAGGAAGTTTATCCTACAATCAAGAAAAAAATGTTAAAAATAAAGGCAACATTCTCTTTGATATTAAAGGGCTTATAACTCCTTAAAACACTCACTCATATCCTTGTGCCTCAAAAGCAGTTAAATCATATATTATTAATTTTGAGAAGCAACAAAAAAAATGTATGTTAACTTCCAGAAAAATTGTTGCTCAGAACAGTGCTTTCGATTTCTTTCATGCACTCATATGTCTCTACATTTATCTAGCTTAGCTGCATGGAACACTTAACTTTATGGTTTCATAGCTATCAGATTTACTGTTTGTAATTGGTTTGAGAAAACTGATGACAGAGTGAGATTCAAGGTCATAGTGACCTTTTCTCTTTGAAAACTTGCTGAAAAATTATATTAACTTAGATCTACTAAAATCAATAATAATGCATTTCTTTATTAAAAGGATACACATTTCTACACAAGACAGTGCTTCTTAAAAACATTAGTAGAAAAAACAGGACCAGAAAAGTATCTGCCTTCAAAATTTGAGGTTATAATTTATATATTTCTGAACAGACTAAAACAGAAGAAACAGGTAATACTAAACTTCCCTCAGCATGCCACCCACCAGGCGCATTAGTCTGTAACTGCCATCATGGGAAAAGCAATAATGTGGGAAAAATATAAGGAACTAATGATACTGCAGAGTTTCAGGCATGACAGTGTAAAATTATAGCTCACCTCTTTCACAAGTACAGGTTCATCATTGTACAGGACACTTGCCCCTTGTACTATTTGGGTGATATTTAAAGGTGATATTAGGTAAGTTTAGAAAAGGCACTTCAGTACAAGCACTGTTACATCCTCTGCTATGGATTACTTTTTGATATTTAATCAAAGTTGATTTATCTCATGAGCGAAGAAGTGAGACCAGAATGGATTTAATATATGATTTCTACAACTGTGATCCCACAGTCAATAAAATGTATGGATGCTGATTTTGTGGCCATGTTGACCCACATGAATGCTATGCAGATGATCTATTCTAACAAAAAGGTGGATTCAAATTCCTGATCCTTCACATCTGAAGGTGTGATGTGTCTGGAATTTCAAATAGAGATGGATCTGGAGAACCTGTGTGCTATAGGAGCTCAAATAGCATAGAAATTCACTGGAAAATTTCAGCCAGTTGTTATCTTTGAACTAAATGTACTTTGAACTAAATTGTTGTGAGAATAAAATTGGACGAATTGTGCAAAACTGTTTGAACTCCTACATGAATTTAAGCTAAAAACTGACTGACTGACTGACTGACTGACTAAATATCTCTCATGATCCTTCCCATGTTTCTTGTCCCAACTGATTATGTTTTTACTTTATTTTCACATTTAAACAAAGCTAGCTTAAATGTAAATTATGTCTTATTGCCATTTCTGAAAATGCTTTAGGACCCTATAGTGGTTCCAAAAGTATTCTTAGAAAATTAAAATGTGTGCGGAGGAAGCAGGGGCACCCATTGTCCCAAAGGTGCTTTTTCAAATGGCAACTGGAGTTTTTTGGTTTTCTTTGAAAACATTTCACTTCTCATCCAAGAAGCTTCTTCTGATCTGACTGGATGGTGGGGAACAGAACTAAAGAAGCTTCTTGGATGAGAAATGAAATGTCTTCAAAAAAAAACAAGTGTTGCCTCTTGAAAAAGCACTTTTGGGACAACCATGACCTGGATAACTGAGAATCACCATAGACAACCAGGGGCAAAGGCAAAGAAATGTCAAGATGACTTGTAGTTTGCTTGTGCTTCTATAGAACTTTTAACAATTGGGTGTGCAAGGCCACCTCTTCTCCTGCAAAAGAATACATATGATGGAATATGGAGCTACCGAACTTTCAGAATTAGGAAAGAAACCTTATTTTAAGCCTTAATTGTTATTAAAACAAATAAAGGGTAATTGCAGTGTCTGCTTAATTCCTACTTTCATGAGCTGCCTTGGTCTATTCAGTATTCAGAACTGGAATAGGCTGTCAAAAAGTCAAAAGGTATTAATGCTTAAGTTCATGCTTTGAACCGCAATTCCATCAGACCCAGAGTGCCAGACTGAGCAAGGCAGGTGCAGAACATCCAAATACAGGTTCTCCAATGGAACAGCTTCACCTCAATGCACACATAGTTTTGTGATTGACAGTGATGTACCCTGCTCCAATTCATCAGAGGAAGATGAAATGTGTAAGGCAAAGCATTTTATGACTTGATTGCTACGAATGGAAAAATTTCACCCCCTTTGAAACCTTAATAGTCTTCTTCTCCAAAGGTTATAATTTCCTTTGTTGCAGCAATTGTTCCATGTTTTAAGACAGCAATTTAATTAACAACTATATTTTAGTTCATTTAAAAACCATACACTTCTGAATGTTGATATAAAAACAGCAGTTGGTTTTCTTCTTACAGCTACATATATGTATGCAGATACCATATTTGTTGCATATTCTCTGCTAAATACTTGATAATGACAAAGCCTAAATCACATACATGTTTATTGTCTTATTTTTAGTATTTCAGCTGAACATGCTAAATATAATAATTAGTTTTCCAGTTAATATCAACATAATTTCATAAAGTTTTCTAGGCCCAATGGGCTTTTCATGATGGCACCATCCATAGCAGCTGCAATTTATTAAAATAAATGGTGAAACCATCAAAGAAATCAAATGGGCTTAAGCACATCTAACATAGATAATCTATCCATGATTCTAAAGATTGTGATGTGCAACAGTTTTCATTGCCTCTCATAATCTCTTATGTAATCATTTTTACATAAAAATGCTATCTACCAGTGTTTAAGCATGCCAAAACAATATATGGTGTAACATTTGCTACCCTGATTGTCAAGTGCTGCCATAATAATGGGAGTAGGAGGTTGGCAGATGTCGCCTCTGGCTGTATCAGTAACTATTGTCAGTGAAACATGATAGATCATGGCAAAAAAAAAATTCAGGACACACTAATTTATAATCTAGGTGAAATAAATATAACTGTAAGTTGCCCCATCGGGAGCTTGGAAACTTGCTGCACTTAGGGAGACAAGAGATAAAGACTGAAGATAGATGGTTGTCTGAAGGGCCACTGTTCACCATCCGTGAGAAGAATCCTGATCTTATGTAAAGAATAAATTCAATCTGGGTCGGTCACCGGGACCAGAGAAAGAATAAAGTTTGTAGGGAATCTGGAAGAAAAAGAAACAAATATTTGCAGAAGAAACTCTGCCTAGGGAAGAGAATTTGATCCAATGGCAGCTTCCTTTCCTCTAATTTGAAGCTCTCATGAGCTGAAGGCAGCCATGTTTACAATTCTTTTGCAGTGTCCACTGCAATCTCTGCAATATATTTTCAGGAACAAATGAAGATGCTTTTTTTCCTATTTCAATCTGCATCCAGCAGCAATGAGTTTCTCCAAGAAGACAGATTCACACTTTCTGCTTGGAAGGGATACACTGGTCACCTGCCATTCTCAGTCCATTGCAAATTCATCCTGCACCCACATTTTCCATCCTTGTTTCAAACCTGCTGTTTTCCAACTCAAGCCAATTGAACTTCTTCAGGGTGAATGGTCCCCAGAGCTTTCTTATGTTGTAGTAGTAGCCCCAGTTCCATGTGAAAGCACCGCTTGGCACGAACCCTCCCTTTCAGCAAGGGAGCAGATAGGGAGGGTATTTAATTCAGGTATCATGACTATAGGAAATTTAATATCATAGCTTAATGACCATTAATTCAGTTCAAGTATGGCTAAACAAATGGTAGTTATGACTACTTGAACTTACAGCTATTGTAGCACTCCCACAGTCTCATGATCGAAATTTGGGCACTTGGCAGCCTGCCCACATTTAGAACTGTGGCATGTGCTTTAATTTCCATCCCCCCATCTCCCCCACTTCCCCCATTCCATGTGACTTCAGGGAGGCTGCATACATGCCTCATGAAGAACCAACTGTTGTGGCCCACCAGCACAGATTCAGACAATGAGAAGGTTGGGGAGGAACGTGGACCAGTCTTGGAGTCTGGGGAAGGCTCGGACAATGGCTCTGAGTTGGAGGCAGAGAGGGGGCCAAGGCCATCTAGTAGTTCTTTGCTGCATCCAGAATCTCTAGAGTCTGACATCAGCGAGACAGAAGAACAGCATGAGCCTGTTCCCAGTGTGTGTATGTACAGAACTGCCAGGAGACAGGAACAATTAAGGAAACAAGGTGGATTTGGGAGTAAGGCTCCCATTTTGCAGGAAGTAATTAGTTCATCTGGCTGATTCAAGATTTGAAAATTCTGTTTGTGACTCTGTGCCAAGTTTGGCCTTGTCTTGCATCTGGCAATTAGCTCTTTAGCACATGAGCTCTTTAGCTCATCTTCCACGTGAGATAGGTGGGTGTTGATAACCTTCCTCTGAAAGACTGTTTTATCAAGCCTTGAGGACTATAAATGAAAGTAATTTACAGCCATATGAATTAAAGAAGTTTGCCAGGACTAAGTTTGTGCTGTTTACTTTCTAAGGAAGCCTAGGTCAGAACACCAACAGCTGCCTCATCTAAGCATGCCTCATCAGCAGTGAGAGGAAGAAGACAACAAAGGTCAGCTGGGGGCAGCTGGGAGCAGCAAGGGAATCACCAAAAACCAAAAGGCCAGAGATAGGGGTAGATAGGTGGGTGGGGAGAGTTGAAATGGAGATAAACATGGCAGGGCACAAGAAGTATGAGGTCCTAGCCTAACAACTGTAACCAGGACTACTGGAGCTGTCACTGCTAAGCAGTGTAGTCATATGATTTCATCTAACAACTGCATCACTTAGCAATGGAAATTCCAGTCCCAATTACGTTAATTAAGTGAGGACTACTTGTATATCAAATGAGTACTTTGGGATCTTATAAGACCATATAATATATTTTACAAAAGATGGGATTAAACCAGTAATGGGTTGCTCCCGGTTCTATCCGGTTCTTAGAACCGGTAGTAAAATCGGCGGGAGGCTCTGCTTACCCACCCCGATGTCATCAGGAGATGATCTGCGCATGTGCAGAAGAGCACATGTGCACGCGAGCGAAGCGAGTGTGCACGCATGCTCCCACTGCAAACCGCTAGTAAAAGTAAGTAGAACCCAGCCCCTGGATTAAACAAGTTTAATTATCAGACATTCATTCATGCAATATACCCTAGAAACAGTAATCAAACAAACAAGAACCTGAGAACATTGATTAATAGTATTTATTAGAAGAAAGGTTATACAGTATATACTCCACAAGATTCCAGTCGGGCACCTACATTTATAGGCAATCTAGGGCAATAAGTCTTTTTCCAATTCTATCACTTTTTTATGAAAGTTGGAAAGATCTTCTTTTTTCATAGTTGCCTTTTAAAAAAAAAAACTAAGAAAATAAACTGCAAAGTTGAATTGAACTTATGTATTTCAATTGCCAATTACTAAGACAGAACTCATGATAGCGCTTCATCAGTTGAGAGTGCAATTTCATGTTTAACACTGGAATGAATTAATCTTCCATGAAAACTTTCCATTTCTGTAATGGCTGGTTGGAGAATTCAACCCTCACATCACATCTTTCATCTTATTCCCAGGATTTGCTGGAGTAATAGGGCTGCAACATTACGAAAGACGTTCTGTCATTTGTTGTTATTTATTCATAGCACTGTTCTCTGAAATATGTAAAAGACAGAAATTGAAAATCTGATTTTTAAGATTCTAGTAATATCTTGCTTTTATGAAATCAAGAATGAATAAGATGAATTAAGCATGCTTTCTCTAACAAGAAAAAAATATTGGTATTTTCATCTGTAAAGAAACTAACATACATTTGTCTCATAAAATCTAGCGAACACAATTACACAGTATTCTAATAAAATAGAAATATCTGTGTTACTAAGGTCATGCATCCTTTGCATCAGCAGGAATGATAATTATATTTCACAATACAACACAACATATTACATTAACTTGCCCATATTATTCAAGCTAGTTGATTGAATAATATTAATCAAAATCAAAATACAACAAAAAGTTACATTTCTGCTATGCTTACTGAAGCAAACATACTAGGCAAATCATACAAGATAAGGATAGAAAGTAATTTATTATCGTTCTGTCTAAATTAATCCCTTTCATTTATGGAAATTAGTAGATCAGTTTTCCCCTCTGTAATCTGATGTTACCTTACAAGTTAACCCTAAATTTCTACCCCTTATGGCAAACTAACAAATTAACAACAAATGTTGGTTGGGGTTTTTTAAATGGTTCAATTATTTCATCTCTGAACTGAAGTATTTATTAGTCTAAATTTGAAAAATCAGCAGTTCCTATTTTGGCTTATCCATATGTGAGATCCTTGGTGCTCTCTGAGCTTGCTTGTTTTCTTGCAGACATTTCATTATTCAAACTAAGTAATGATGTTACCTAGTTTGGATAATAAAATGTCTGCAAGAAAACAAGCAAGCTCAGAGAGCACTAAGGATCCCCCATTTCAACCCTAAGCTACAAATATTCTCCTTTTTTTATCCATATGTATAGTAAAATATATGTATATATGCACGCGCTTTGTGCGTGATCAGCGCGCGAATGCTTGCTTTGCTTGCATTTGTGCCGAACACACATGCACACTAAATACTATCCTTGGAAAAAAACTCAAAACAAGCACTCTGCGCATATGCAGAGCAGAAAGAACGTAAGTACGGGTGCCGGGTGGGCCCAGCTCCCGCCCGCAGAGAACCGGTTTGGTGACATCACACCGTCGCCGCTACCGGATCACGTGAACCAGGGCAAACCGGGAGCAACCCACCACTGGTATCCACTCTACTGATTCTTTGGTTCAAGGTGAAGATAGCACTTGTCTTATATAAGCACTATAAGCACTTAGTCTTATAGTCTTCATAATGCATTACAGCCCTAAGCAGTTTACGGAGTCAGCATATTGCCCCCAACAATCTGGGTCCTCATTTTACCAATCTCAGAAGGATGGAAGTCTGAGTCAACCTTGAGTCTGGTGAGATTCAAACTGCCAAATTGAAGGCCACCGGCAATCAGCAGAAGTGATCCATTTTATTTGTCATGTACTTTCTCTATTTCAGACTTTAGTTTAAATTCTCTGTTTTCATCCAATTTCTTTGATCTCTCTAAGTCAGTGTTTCTCAACCTTTGCTGGCTGGGGAATTCTGGGAGTTGAAGTTCACACATCTTCCAGTGGCCAAGGTTGAGAAACACTGCTCTAAGTGCTCTTGAAGGTTGGTTCAGAAAAATAATAATGATAGTAATAATAGCAGCAATATTTTCAGAGGGTTCTTTTTCCTGAGGCCCAATCTTGACCTGAGGTTACATATTATGTTACTTTCTAATAACATATTGTTTAGATAATAACAGCAAGAGATTCACTTGAAACTAACTTGTAAGATAAAACCAACACTTTTTTCTGGTTGTTTGCAACATGTAATGGGATTCTGAATTTCTATATCTTATGGTAGTTCTCTTAGTTCTCAGATAGTATGTCATTGTGTTTTATGTCCCTTTCTGTCCCTGTGAATAATTAAGATTCATTCTTCACTGTTTCAAATTGCTGTATAGATTAGAAGTAACTGTTTCATCAATAAAGTAAAATTTTATTTATTTATTTCATCTATATTGCTGTCCTTATTATCAAATGAAATAATTCTTTTTTGCTAAGTACTGGTAGAATCAGTTGGGTCTAGGAAACTACAATGAAGCAAGTAATGGAATAAAAATAAATAGTTTAAAAAGAATGTTCATAGAACACTTCATTTCATCCAGAGTTGAGTAAAAAAAGAAAACTTCTCAAAGGATACTTTACACATTCTGGGAATTCTTCCCAAAGAGTTGAACAACCTGCAACATTCTCAGTCAGGGTCAAGGGTGGGTACAAAGAGTTTGAACCAGTATTTCTTAACCTTGACAACTTTAAGAGGGGTGAACTTCAACACCCTGAATGCTGTTGAGGAATTCTGGGAGTAGAAGTCTAGCCAGTTTAAAATTGCCAAGGTGGAGAGACACTGCTTTGGACTATAGAATTCATAATGGGATTTTAGTAGTCTGTTTGTAAAATTGTTTTTTGCAAACAAAGCCAAGAAGCCTAGAAAATCTGTGATGATGATGAAGAAGATAAACTTTTATTCATTAAACATGAAGGTTTATAATCATCATCATCACAGGATTTTCTAGGCTTTTCTGACAGGACAAAAATTAGAGCCTTTGATCATCGCCCTGCCCCCCCTCATTACTCCAAGGAAGGTTTTCTAAAATCATAAATTCCTTCTTTGATAAGAGTTGACGGATCTTGCTATCTTCCGCTGCATGCAAGAATAAGTAAAACAATTTCCGAAGTACATTCTAATATCTTTATTTA
>JANHFM010003231.1:54631-65268 GCA_032468115.1 Grayia smithii
TCCTGCCTAAGCAGGGGGTTGGACTAGAAGACCTCCAAGGTCCCTTCCAACTCTGTTATTCTATTCTATTCTATTCTTATCATCATCATCATCATTGGATCTCTTCTAAAGAAGCTTGCACAGATACCACAATGATGAGCAATTATAAGCTAGTTTCAACCTTCTTTGGTTGCATAAAATGACTGGGGGGGTATTATCTGATAGAGGAAGAAAATTATTTAATCAATTTCAAATTGGTTTCAGGATGGGTTATAGAATAAAGATTGACAGACAGTCTACTGGATTCACTTTTGATATTAACAGAAGTGTGAGTCATTTGGTTCTTCAGCTCTCAGTGCTGCAGTTTTTGATATTGTCAACCATAATATCATTTTGCATCACCTGAGAGATCTTAAAATAGAGGGAACTATTTTGCAGTAGTTCTATTTCTCTCTCTAAATAGATTTAAAATTGTGTCGCCTGAAGACAAATGGTCCTTAAAATAGGAACTAATATAAGGTGTCCTTCAAGCTCCATTTTGTTTCCAATGTTTCTCATGTGAAACAGCTTGGAGAAATCATCAGAATTTGGAGGTTGATGTTCAAATCTATCACTATAATGATGACATTCAAGTTTATATTTCTGCAGCATCTTCCAGTAACTGTCTTGCTCACTTGGATGTTTACCAGAATTTGTAATGGTTTATATAAGGGATAATAAATTGAAATTGAACCCAAACGAGGTTATGAGTGATCACAATTCCAGAGAGGTAGTAATTCTATTCCAAATGGAGTCACACTCACAAGAAAGAGCAGGTATGCTATTTTGGGTTGCTTTTATATCCAGATTTCTTTGTTTTCCCCATACTGAGGCAACCTATTTATCAGCTTCAGGTGATTTATCCCTTTCTGGAAGAAAGTGACCTATTGTGCTGCCCCACTCACTCAATGGGTGCATAAAGAATTTTAGTGATGTTCCCCAGCAGTTCTCTTCAGCTGGCTTCAGAACTGTCCCAAATAAAGCCAGTCACAAGCAAGTCAAGATTAGTCCACCAGGAAATGGCCAATAGTCCATAAAACAAATGTAGAGCTGCTCCAACAAGTCTACTAAACAAACTTAAAGCGACCAGGCAAAACTGAAAGTACATCCACAAGAGCTCACTTGTCAAGAGAAGTTCAGAGTCTCAAAAGTCAAGTAGGAAGCACGAACAAACACACAGCCATAAACCAAACACGTTGTTCCCAGCAACAGTTCCCTCTGTCTGCCATGCTAAATAGCTTTCTGGTGCAGCCCATCAAGATGGGCGGGGTCTTCTCCAGAGTAATCTGGCAGAACTCCATTGCTGTTGTCTTTTCTCTGCCCTGCATGCTCTGAGATCCACCATGGAAGGCAGCTCCTTCCCCTCCTCTTCATTGACCTGCAAGCTGTCCCCAGCCTGAAGCCTGTAAATCTCTTTCTGCTGGCAGTTCAGAGTCATTAATTAACCCCGTTTCTGACATGTCAGAAACGAGCTCAACCTCCCTCAAGCCGGCCTCTGAGGAAGAGTCAGAGGAGTCATCCAAGGGAGACATCACACCTATATGGTAACTTTGGTGATTGCAACGTGCTCTAAAACAGGACTAACTTTTCATCAGGAAATTTTAATTGATAGAAAACTCAGCAACCAAGGTGGTCTCTGAAAAAAAACTTTAAAAATCTATAGTGTAACTGTGCCAAAAGTATCGCAATGATTAGCAATCTCTTTCCGTATATAACAAGTCCATGTATGCATAGTAAGTCTTACTAGAGAGAATGGTAATTTTTATATGATTTCATCACCGCCACCAGCAGTCCTTATTAAGAGCATTTGATGAGTTTTGCCATGTCAGAGTTTCTTGCAAAAAACAAATCCAGAAGCACACACAGATAAACTGATTCAGCAGGATTCATTAACTTCTTTATATACATGAAGTATTTACTTCATATAGATGAAGTATTTACAATACCAATATCAGAATTCTTCTTCAATATAGTAGCAGTTACAACACAAGGCAGGAGAGAACAGACAAGCATTCGCAGACTGCTTGGTTTCAGTTTCAATTCTCTGTGCAGAATCAGAAGCTGCAGACTAAGACATGCTCTGGCTCCAGTCTGTCTCAGCTCCCAATTGGCTGACTTAGTAGCTATGCCTATTCATTGGCTGAACTTGTTACTATGTCTTCCCAGTCATGAATATTCTGACATGCCATACGGTTACTATGGACTCGTACATCAAGTAAAGCCTTTTCTATAACCACCCCAGGAATGGATCTCATGCTAAATTGAAGGATTTAGCTTTTTTGCTGGTTTTTTTAAAGACTTTGAAAACAACTTTTTAAATAGGTGCTCAATTGTCAACTGTTTTGAACAATGTTTTAAACAATTTAATAATAAAACTTATTAAAAGTTAACATTATGCTTTGTTGTAAACCAATAAGAGACCTTGGTAAAATAATCACAGAATCATAGCCCTGGAAGAGACCTTGAAGATCTTTAGTACAATCCCCTACTCTGGGCAGTAATCCTTATAATTTACCAAATGGTTCTATCGATTAATCGGTCTTACTTTGAGGAAATTCCATCTTATTTCCAGGTTGAATCTCCCTCTGACAGGCTTCCACCCATTGTTTTTTGTTCTGTCCTCAGGTGCTATGGGTAATAAATCGATGCCCTCTTCCTGTGACAGCCCTTATTCTTATACTGTCCTATAAAGGTAAAGGTTCCCCTCACACATATGTGCTAGTCATTCCCGACTCTAGGGGGCCGTATTCATCTCCATTTCAAAGCCAAAGAGCCAGCGCTGTCCGAAGACATCTCTGTGGCCATGTGGCCAGCATGACTAAATGCCAAAGGCACACAGAACGCTTTTACCTTCCCACCAGACGTCCCTATTTTTCTACTTGCATTTTTTATCTGCTTTCGAACTGATAGGTTGGCAGAAGCTGGGACAGGTAATGGGAGCTCACCCCGTTACGCGGCACTAGGGATTCAAACCACTGAACTGCCGACCTTTTGAACAACAAGCTCAGCATCTTAGCCACTGAGCCACCACATCTCTTATACTATCCTATAGTACACAGTATAATAAAAAGAAGGGTGCCAAATCCTTAGAATAATGAACAATACCAGCCCTATTTTTAAAAGATATCTTGACTCAGGAATGAACTTTATCACCATCTTCCCAGATATTTATTAATATATTGGCTTGCCATATTTATTCATCCATTTTATTTTTTGACATTTAGAACAGTGCAGAAAGTGACAGCTTGCCTCTTGTCAACAGGATCATGAAATTACTACATACTAGCTTTCTTCTGGGCACAATTCCCAGGTGCTACTTTTGACCTACAAAGCCCTTAATTCCTTATGCCACATTGCTTTATCTCACAGAAACTCAGAACTCCTTTTAATAATACATCCCCTGTGCTAAGACAGAATGTCAAGAATTGCTAAAGGAGTTCTACTATACATCTTTTCTTGAGAGACATACCAAATCCAGGCATCAGCATGTTTCAGATGTGGCGTAAACCCTGTCAACCTGGGTCAGCCTTTAGTGGCAGGGACATAAATTAACAGAGGAAAGTTAACATTTGTTACACATTTTTCTATTTTATTGATTAACTCAACTGACGTCTTATGCATTGTTATGCTTTCATGTCAATATGCCTATGTTTTATTACCTATGACTTACCCGCAGCATAGCTATTTGTAACTTGTGTATCTTTATTATTTATTTTATAGATTTCTTTCATGGTATCTAGCTAGAAATATTTTAAGATTGGATGGACTAAAATAAAAAAAAATAGAGAATGTTTAGTAAGTTATTTATCTGAAATACTGGGAATATACGCAGGAGACAACTTATATAGAAAAAACTATATAACTTATATGTGTCACTGCTATATTGTTTTAATGCATCTTTATTTTCACTACTAAATCAAATCAAATCTTTATTGCAGTCATAGATCATCATAAAGAGAGTGATGTGCAGTCAATTAAATGCAAAGAAGATACATTAGAGTCTAGAAAAGGGAAAATTGAAAATGAGAATATACTAAAACAGAAAGTACTATATATAAAAATCTACAAGAATCTAAAAGAAGGGGTAGGAGCATTTCGGTGTAGGGGAACATAAAAGGTTAATGCCTGGAAGACTATAACCATCAAATTACAAAGCACTCTAATATGATGAACTAGGTGCTCATCAAATCTAATTTATGGCACAGGTCATCATCTGACAAATTTTGAGCTCTGCTGCACAGAACCTGGCAACATTGCATGTTGTAACAGGGTTGGCATCTAAACGCAGGAAGCTATAGAATTGCCCCTACCCATCCTGAGAATTTATGCAGTAAAGGGAAAATGAGACTAGTATAAATGTCTGAAGTACAGTCCCTGGAGAAGCACATGCCACTCTCTGTTAATGTAGCTTTACAATAAAGTATAATTAGTTTATTGAATTGCATTTTCTGTCATGTCTATCTGGCAAGGATGACATCAGTCTTGAATGTCTAAAAGTAAATTTCTCCTACCATCACCTTTACAGCCCAAGAATTTAGGATGGCTCCTTTCTAAATCTCTTATTCCTTCCATTATTCAGCTGAGGGCTATGCTGTCTCTTATGATTATCCAACTATTTCCTAGGCAGCATTGTTTCACCCTGTCTACCAAGGTGTTTTGGCATACCGTTACATCATCTTTATGGTAGCAATACAATATAATTATACTATTTTATAGATGGCTGAGGCTTCAAATGTCCATTAATTCTTTGATAATCCTGGAAGTCCCAAATAACTATTTGAAAATGAGGAAATAAAGTGATATACCATTATCCTGTTTATATTTTCAACTATTTTATAAAGTAAATTATAAAATACAATCATGGTACACACCACTGTTCCTATACATTATCTCAGGAATTTCATAGAGCTATGCAATTCATTTGAAATGTTAATTGTGTAAAGCAGGGCAAAAAAGAAAGCATCCATCCTGGAAGCATTAAAGCAGCTGTATTCTCCAAAATTCTCAATGCATTGGTTTCCATAGGTTGGCCATAGCTACCTGTGTAAGTGTGCATACAACATTTCCCTTGGAGCCACCAATGAAATAAAATAGTTGTGTTTGCATACATAGAGAAAGAAGAGCATTAAAGGATACCAGAAGAATGCAGCCATTTAATGCTCTATAGCAGTGTTTCTCAACCTTGGCCTCTGGAAGATGTGTGGACTTCAACTCCCAGAGCTGGCTGGGGAATTCTAGGAGCTAAAGTCCACACATCTTCCAGTGGCCAAGGTTGAGAAACACTGCTGTATAGAGTTATACAGTATGTCAGTCATGCCAACTATAGGGCTGACTATTGCACCATTGACAAAAAATCAAATAGTGGATTACTGGGAATTTGTTCTCTTTTCTCTGGCATTCTATTTTACTGTAACCATTAGGCCTTTCCCCTCCTTCCAGTAGAAACATTCAACTTCAAGGTGCAACCTAAAGGGAGTATAATCAGGAGACATTTATGTCTTGATACTATTTCATAACCCTTGGCCATCTCTGCTGAACAATGATGTTTTATTCATTGCTGAAGGTAAATGCAGATGTTCTATGGAGCTAGACTGAGATCCCAAAATATCTTCAATGTTATAATACTACATAGGTAATAATGACTATAAGAATGAGCTCCAGATTGACTATCAATTAAATGAGGATAATTGATTCAATCTAATTTGACTAGTCACATCAATCTACAGTAGGAAGTTGATTCTTTGATTCAAAGCTCTAAAGCAAGTTGATTCCATTTCTTCATTTATTGGAAAAAAGGACTTTTGTATATGCATCAAAGCCCTTTTTAAGCCTTTCTGATTTGATAAAAAAATCAATTTGATTCAGAGATGATTCAATGGGCTTTGAACTGTATCTCTAAATCAAAGCTCCACAATTGTAAAATGCTGAAGAGAATCAAAATATTCCTTTTCAAGCTTCAAGTACACTCTTAATTTATGTTTGGGCACCAAGCTGTTCAAACAGACAAACAAAACAAAACAGAGTCCTTGTGCTACAAATAGTAGCAATTTGAAGAGATTCTCTTTTGCAGGTTTCAGTAAAAACTACTTATCAAAAAATTATCCCACAGGACTACTTGTGAAATGCATAGCAAAACTTTCAAACAAATGCTTCATAAGTGTGATTATCAGTCCATGTATAGCACTCACAAAGAAGCCATAACTGGGTAGCAAAATGAGAAACCACAATGTTTCATTATCAATTGATTAGTTATCACACCTAATTATCTCAATCTATCTCCCTGTCAATGGACTTTCCCACAGCTACATGTGAAAACACAGCTTTTATCCAGCAACAGAAATGGCCCATTTGCATCAACAAGGACTTTACTCACTTCCCACAAAACTGGCCACCTATACAGACCCTCAAAATCCCTGAACCTTGGATGGATCAAATATTCATAACTCTTTCCAAATTTTAACATCTCAGTCCTAACACTGTTTATTCAGAAGTAATTTTGACATGTTCGGTGATATATACCTTCTAATAGGTGTATTTGGGATTACAGCCTCAAAATCACATTAATATTCCTGCAAAAGAATTTAAATGGTTGTGAATTATTTATACCTGTTACCCAAGTTTAGAATCAAAGCCAGGAGTTATTTCAAAGACCAAATAACCAGTTATTTCCTGGCTAATGTAGACCTCAAAGTCACAAATCCAGTCTCCTTGGTTTCCTTGGCATTGCAACAGGGCCATGAGTATACTACACTGCTGCAATTTTTAAAAATTAGGAATGTATTACCTAGTTACTGGGCAACAGACCAATCGAAAGTAGGCATATTGCAGTATATATTAGCTTAATTGATTCAAAGAAATGGAAATGTTGTTATTTAAATCCCTGTTAATTATTTAAGATCACTACTGCCCAGGATCTCAAGAATACCTGCTTGCAGAATGGCACAAGGCTGCCACAAGGCTGCCACAAGGCTGCGGCTGTAGAAAAGCAACGACTCACATCAGACAGGCAGATGTCTGCAAAACACAGAAAGGTAAGTTGGGTGTTCCTGGATCCTGGAGATGTCTGAGGAGCAGGCTGAGTCCTGCAAGTCCCTGGGTGGCTGTGTGGGAAGGAAACTGAAGGCCTGCAAGTACCTTGGGGGCAAGGGCAGCAGGCCCAAAGCCTGCAAGACCCCAAAGGGTGGGAAGCAGAATACAGGATGCCTCAAGGGGAGGGGGAGGCCTTGGGAGAAGCAGGGCAGGCGAGCATCAGGGAGAGCATTGGGTGTGTGTGTATCATTAAGCCAATCACCTGAGTGCCTTTCTCAATGACCGGCACAACTTGTAACTATAATGAGCAGACTCCATTACGGTCACAGCTTGAGAACTATCTCTACCAGACTTGTATTAAGCACATTGTATTGTATTAGAGTGACTGTGTTATGAAATATATGGCAAGGCTATTAAGTGCATTTGGAAGAATAGTCTTCAGAGGGCCACAAGAAAAACATCCCTTTTTGAGCCTTAAAGTCACCCTGTTCTCCAATACCTTCTTACATATCCAGGGACAGACAACTCTTCCACGGGATTTAGCTGAATTTAGTAAATCAAAGATTATATATGGTATGATAGCTTCAGCTATAAATGCTGGGGAAAAAATAGATAGGTTGAAATCTGCCCTGTATGTCACAGCTAAATTCTTTTGGATTCAAGGCATATGCCTCTTCTCTGCTATCTGTTTAAAATAGAAAAAATTGACCTTTGTGGGGGGTTCTTTATAAATCAGAAAGCTCTTTAAATTTCAGTTTTGGCTTTTAATCACCCAAGCAATGCTTATCTGACAGGCACAGGCCCTTCTGGTTGATGAAATGTTTGCTCATATGCTGCAGCCATGGAAAAGGGCCTTGAAATATACCTGAATGAGCAGAATTTAGAATTGAGGAAGGACATTTGCAGGATCAGGAAATGACACCCTTAAAATGTTCTTCTCCATACATTCATACATGGGAGAGTAAAATTGTCTAAATCTATAAAGCAAACTTTTAATGCATCCTCTGATTGACTGCTCCATAGGGACCCATTGAACAGAGTATAGCATTTAAAAGGTATACAATTTTAAATGTATATTAAATAGCAGTATAAAGGTGAATGGGATCAGAGCTATTAGCTCTAGGGCTGTCATTAGAGGACAGGTTCTTAATGTTTATGGAAGTTGATTAGTTTTCTTACTGATTTGTGATTTTCTCCCTGTTCTGATTAACTGTCATGATGTCTTCTCTGCTTCTCTGGGGACGCTGGTGTGAGCACCATGCATCACTTGTTGGGACTGAGCAGGGAAGCCACTGTCACACCACTCCCTCTCACTTCCCTGAGCGCAGAACTGAGGCCGTGCACTTCCTCGCCTGGCTGGCCACTGGCAAAGAGCCAGGCAGCCGACAACCACTCAATGCCCTGCGCAGCATCACCCAGCCACCAGTGGGGATGGAGCAGCCAGCCCAGATTGGGCTGGCCGCTGGTTGGAGCAGCACTGCAGCCAAGGCCCCCATACTGCAGCTGAACAAGAAGGTGAGAAGATCCTCACATTGGAATCTATGAACTGGCACAGGTGTTGCCAGTTAAGGTGGTGGAGTATGCAGTGGGCCCATCATCCTGAAAGTGGGCAAGAACAAAAAGGAGCTGTGGAAGGGTATCAAAAAGCCTTTCACAGAAGTCATCAAGGCCAACATTGGTGATTCATGGCAAGACGCCGCTGCAGGGCCAGCCACCTTCTGCAAAACCTTGCAGTTTTTCTCCTCCTGAGCATGATACTAATTCTGGTGGGCTGGTTGTGGGTATGAAGGATCTGGCTCCAAAGTGCTTCCTTGCTCAGTTGAAAACTTCATTCAGCCTTCCGGAATTCACTGCACTGGGGCAGGAATTATTCCCGTGGACCATGCTGCTGCTTGAGCAGGGAGGATGACACTGATGCATGGTGCCTGCACCAGTAGCGATGCATGGTGCCCACACCAGTGTCCCAAGGGAAGCAGAGAATATCACCACTTGCAAGCAGACAAACAGAGGTAGCAAGTGTATGCTGTGCCATGGAGAAAATGAGAGGCCCTGTTGTCCTGCAGAGCAGTGGTGGGTTGCCCCCGGTTCGGTCCGGTTCGTGCAAATAGGTAGCGGTGATGCTGTGACGTCACCGAACCGGTTCGCAGCGTCCCGGACCCTGGCCCACCCGCGCACCCCAACTTACCTTTTTCTAAAAAAATCGCCAAAATTAGCATTCTGCACATGCGCAGAGCGCTTTTTTGGTGATTTTTTAAAAATAAATGTTTCTGTGCATGCGCGGTAGCGCGGTTTACACACATGCGTGAGCGAAGTGAGCGCGCACGCACAAATTTTGCACGCGTGCGTGTATGCGCGTGCACAAAGAGAACCGGTAGCGAAGGTGAGTAGAACCCACCCCTGCTGCAGAGCCTGCCACCACTTGAGTGGGGAGGGGGGGTGAGAACAGCAAGACTCAGGGAGTAGGTCAGGTGGAGCTGGCTGACTGGGGAGGGAGGATCATGCTGCTCAGAAGCCACCCCCGCTGCTGCCTCCCCTCCCCACACACAGAGGCTGGAGAGCTGGGAGGGGAGGGGCGAGGCAAGGTGCCCCTCAATGTGAGTGATGTCAAGTTGACCACGCCCACCCAATCACATGACCACTCAGCCATGCCTACCCAGTCACATGACCACCAAGCCACACCCACCAAGCCATGTCAACAAAACCAGCTGTTAAACAATTTGAATCCCACCACTGGATCTCAAGTATTTGAAAAGATTATAAAATAGGACATTAAAAATTCACACAATCTCCTAAGGACCATTTGCCAAAGACAAAAACAAATTATTCCTACAACCATGAGTTGAGAAAGCTGTCTTTTCTACATCCTATTTCTTCAATGCAATTTGCCAGTGGTTAGATCTAGTTAAACTTGCTTCCTCAGTCATTTGAACAAATCATCAGTGCATGATGTGGGAAAGCAGTCGGGCTCTGTCCACTTGTTCAGCTGTCTGTAATCTACACACAGAAGCCATTCTCAACTCTATGTTTGGAGAGTGACTCCCTTCTATGTCTGCAAAGTCTAGTCATGCCCATAACTAGCACCTTTTCAATACCACTCTCAATGTTTTTATTGCCATGAAGCAGCAGAATGAGATTGTTGCATTGAACTACTGGCTTGTGCATCAATGAAATGGGTGGCTGCAGTGGTATATCAGGTTGTATGATGGGCAGCAAACTGATTGCACTTTGACTGAAACATGTGCATCTTTCTTCTGCTGTTGTATGACTGTGAGAGGCAAGAGTTTATTTTTATAGGTATCACATTTATGGGGTTTTTTGGTTTTTTGTTGTTGTGAAATAAGATGATAAATTATGGTAAATATTACAGTGTCACAGACTAGTTTTATGTATGGTCTCAGCCTCAGTATAATTATTATGGTATATCTGTTACCAGCTTACAGTATCAGTAAATCAGTAGTTCTCAACCTATGGGTCGGGACCCCTTGGGGGTTGAACAACCCTTTCACAGGAGTTGCCTAAGACCATTGGAAAACACATATTTCCAATGGTCTTAGGAACTGAGACACTGCTCCTCTATCCATCTCCAGGTG
>JANHFM010003231.1:65368-77864 GCA_032468115.1 Grayia smithii
GTTGGGGGTCACCACAACATGAGGAACTGTATTAAAGGGTCACGGCATTAGGAAGGTTGAGAACCACTGGTCTAAATACAACCATAACATAATATAGCCTTTAAAAATGAAATTACATGTAAAACTGTCTGAAACAAGGCATTAATATTTTCTAGAATTTCTTACACATAATTTAACCCAGAATTGTTATTCCAGCACCTGCGCGGTTATTGTTGAAAATACAAGCACCTAATTCAAAGTAAGGACCAAATAAGATGACAGACACAGTCATCAGCTACTGCCAGAAACCTCATTGTGACCTGACAGAAAGGCTATTGGAAAGAAAAACACTCTTCCCATCCCATTCCTCCCATCTCACAACCTGCCTACCCAAAGTCCTCCTTTCACATATATACAACTTGATAGCTTTCAGAAGACTCTGAAATATTCAGGTGTCCTGTTGTTGTTGTTTAATCATGCTTCAAAACCAGCTCAGTACCTGAAGCTTAATTCATTTTCAGTAGAGGTAAAAATTATTATACCAATGTTGCTCTTCTCAGAAAATGAATACTGTACTCCAGAGGTGGGTTTCACATAATTTTACCACCGGTTTGTCACACACTGAAAATTTAAACATGCGTGGCTTGTACGCATGCACGCGGCTTAGAAAATGTGGCTAAATAGGCGGCATAGCGCTGGGGGGGGTCACCCGCAGGTCACCACTCCCGGTTCACCCAAACATGTCCGAACAGGCTGAATGCCACCACTGATATACTCAGAATAAATCTGTAACTTCTCTTTGGCTCTATCTAAGGTGCAGTGACATTTCAATTATAGATATTTTTACCACAAACCTACTTACTTACTTACTTACTTTTCTTCTACAACTAGCTCTCCTGTAATATTCAGCTACCTGAGAAAGCAAAGTAGATTATTGGAGCAAAAGTATCTGCATTGTATGACTATTCCAATAAACAGCTTCCCACAGTGGGTGTGATAACTGTCCTTCAGAGACTCACATTAGGGAGAAGTTAACAGAATCAAAACAACAGCTGCTAAGGAATTCATTAACATTGAACATTGAACTCTTCAGCTATTTTAGGTAGGCATATGTATAACTGCACTTTTTGTCCCAAATAACAGGTTTTCACAGAAATCCCTTTGTTTTAGGCTGTCCATTTTGCAGAGCAATATTTTCAATGCTATAAATTACTTAATTCAGCTAATTCAGCTATTGATCTTCACAAGATCAATATTATGCTGCCTGTTCAAATTGTTTGTGTTTCTCAGTCCCACCTCTGTTTTTTTGGTCATGAGCAACAAAGATGCTTTCTTAGAAAAGACATGTGATGAAAATGCAGATAATTTGATATCTGAGCATGTGCATTCAGCTCATGAGAAAACATGATTTGATGCAAAAATATGGAAATGCTGCACAGAGGAAACTGAAGTTGAAAATGATCACATGGTTTGATATCTTTTTTTAATGGTTCTGGAGTTGAGACTGGAGGTTCTGTTTTGCAATGGTTCTTGTCCTTCCTATGTAGCCAGCTCCAATTGGGAGGAGATATTAAGTCTTAAGTCCCTGTAATGTGGGATGTGTCAGGGCTTGGCAGTGTCACCCCTCTTTTTCAAGCTTTATATAGCAGTAGCACTTAGACTTATATACCACTTCACAGTGCTTTACAGCCCTCTCTAGCAGTTTACAGAGTCAGCTTATTGCCCCCAACAATCTGAGTCCTCGTTTTACTGACCTCAGAAGGATGGAAGGCTGAGTCAACCTTGAGCCGATGAGGATTGAATCCCTGGCTGTCAGCAGACCACTGCTAACCACTGCATGAGCGAACTTCATATTTTTAGCTCCCTTATCACCAAGAGGTAATCTCTAACATTGTCCATTATCCATTTTCTTTCTGACTCCAAGTCTTTCTCTAATAATACTTCAAGTTCCCTTTTGACACTTCATCTCCCAGAATTCCTCAGTAAAACAAGGTGTGTGCCAGAATTGGCTCACAGGAAGAAATAGAGCAAAGTAGAACAGAATAATAGAATTGGAAGGGATCCTTTGAGGTCTTTTAGTCCAACCCCTTTGTCATGCCCCCGTCAGAGTCTGAATCTATGGAGGAGGATGAGCCAGAGCTAGAGACGACAGAGATCGAGGGGGCAGCTTTGTTGCCTTTGGAGGAATGTGGGCAGGAGCAAGACAAGGCAGGCCAGAACCCCTCAGAATTGGGAAGGCTTGTTAGCAGGGCAGAACAGGGGCAGGATGATTGAAAGTGGGCAAGCAGTGGACATGAAGAGCAACAGAGCTCAGGCGATGAGCAAGGACCACCCCCTTCTGATCCCCAAGCATGGAGAGTGGAGAGAAGGTGGGAACAGTGCAGGCCAACCCAACAACTCGGGAGGAGAGCGCCCCGCTCCTCTTCACAAGGCATACCTGGGGACTGAGATTTAAGGAGACACTGTGGGGAGGGGCATTTGTCAGGAAGAAATGCTGAATTGTTAAGAGTTTGGTGTGCTGGTACAGACATTTGGAGTCTGCGGGACTGTTTGCTTCTTCCTTACTTGTGGAGTCAGTACCTTGTTCCTAACTTTGTGGACGCATTGTCTGTTCCTTGTTTCATGGACTCATTTTCCTGTTCCTTTGTTTTGCTGGATTGGGCGCAGCCAGAGGCTGCTGTCTGTGCGTGTGTGTGCTTTGCTCTGGGATTTGCCAAGAATGTGGGAGCATTTGAGGGGACATTTGGGGCATTAAAGGGGAGTTTGAACTTTGAGCTGGCTGTGTGACCTTTGTGCCTTGTCCCGCATCATCACACCTTGCTCAAGCAACCCAAGGGTTTTCTGACCATGTCAGAAAAATGGCTAATCTCCAGCGATGGTCTTAAAAATGTCCTGTGATGGTTGATGGAATTGAACCCTAAGAAAAGATCCAGGATGGCTTGGATAGATGCACACCAGAGGTGAAATCTAATTTTTTTCCCTACTGGTTCTGTGGGCATGGCTTGGGGGGGAGGGATTCCTGTGACTGAGTGGGTCACAGGCATTTAAAAGGATAATAGACAGAAGGAATAAACCTGAGGAAGGGGAGGAAGAGACACAATCTAAACAAGTCAGATAAAAGAAATCTGAGTCGAGCTAGAACTGAAAAAGTGTCTCAAGTAAGACTAGTTCTCACAAAGAAAAAGAGAGGAGGGAGCATTCAAATTTGCAATATTTTATTACTATAACTATTAATAGCAATATTTTAAGTTTTAAATGTATTGGCTGATCAACTCCATAATAATAATAATAATACTGCTTTTATAAATAGTATTTTCATATATGACTAGGTTTAGTCAGATGTGTCTCAAAGGGCTGACAAGAAGGATTCAGATCATCGGTTCAGGACATTCTGATCCTCTTAACATTCCTAAATGGGGAATGTTAAAGGGCAGATATAAATTGTCCAACATGGTTGGGTCCAAAGATAATCTCTTTAAAAAGGAACATGACACTGCCTTCTACAATGAGGCATTAATCACTACTTTGACCTAATCATGTGCCACCTCCATGGAGATCTTAATATAGGTGGCAGAACTCATTGCCCCAAGGATCCTGCCTACTTCCCTGTGAGTAACCGGCTCAAACCCTTCCCAAATAACTGAGCACAGATATACCTTGATCACTTCCATAGCACCTGCCCAGCCAGAGTACAACTCAAAGCAAAGTTGAGCAACTTTATCTGACAGATGCCAAGAATATTCTTCACAGCAACTCTGCAAAGGTTTTCCCAATCCCTCCTTGCCCAAAAGGGGCCTGGTCATCCTAAACAGGTCTACTGCCTGGCTACTGCCTCACAATACGAATCAAGAAATGAGCTTACTCTGCTGCTCTTATAATCACAAGGTAAAACTCTCACCTGTACTTAATCATCCTTGCTCTTTTTTTTTCTTTTTTTGCCAGCCCTATTCTAGGCATCACTTACATTGTTTCATTTCCTGCAGCTACTCAGTAAACTAAGAAACTCTATAGGTTCTGTGATCACAGAGAGTCCATGCAGGAGCAATCCAATTCAAGGCTCTCATTGAAGCTCATTCCGAGCCACAACCACAGCCTCTGCTGAACCAGGCTCCAGAGCTTCCAGGGGAAAAAAAAAAACAGGTTACTTCTGAAATCCAGTTGAGTCCGTCAGTTGCCTGAGCCAGCTGATCAAATAGCCCTATCTTCCAGCAGCAAAGGATGGACACCAAAAAGATTCCAAAGCTAGGAAAGGTTATCTATCTGTGACAAGGAATAGGGGTTAACGTCTCCCAGGCCCCAAGATGAAGACCAGATCTAAATAGGATGAGGTCCATGGTTGTCATGGTAGCCATGAACTCCTGAGACTCTTCATATTATAATTACACAATCTACACAAGGAATATAGATAGAAAAGAAAGGGGAACTGGAGGAATCAATTTTGAACTAATCACATGATATAATCATATCAGGGGTAGGTTCCACTTACCTTTACTACCAGTTCGCAATGGGAGTGCACGTGCACACTTGCTTTACTCACATGTGCGCACTTCTGCACATGCACAGAAGCTTCTGCGCATGCGCAGATCATCTGTGATGACCTCTGGGCAGGTGAGCAGAGCCTCCCACCACCATTACTACCGGTTTGCAAGAACCAGACCGAACCAGGAGCAACCCACCACTGAATCTTATCCAAAATATTTTAAAAAGAAATATTTTGAAGAGTCAAGATAAAATATTTATTTTATTACATCTAGTAACTAAAAAGAGTAAACTGAGCTTCGATATAAAAAAATGTCAGATGCTGTTACAATATTGAAATGACTTTGAAAGTTTTCCTGAAATTAAAATAACTATTTTACTACATGTATCCTAGAAAGATAGTGCCCTCTGGTGAACTATGCAAAGTAAAAC
The DNA here is from genome assembly GCA_032468115.1 of Grayia smithii. Taxonomy (NCBI): domain Eukaryota; kingdom Metazoa; phylum Chordata; class Lepidosauria; order Squamata; family Grayiidae; genus Grayia; species Grayia smithii. The sequence continues at coordinate 70,259 of JANHFM010003231.1, forward strand.
CTCATATTTAAAAAAAGTTAAATATGTTAGCCAAACATAACATCAAAAAGTCATATTGTTTAATCATGCTATGCAGAATTTTTCTAGCATTATAGTTTTTAATAATTTTGCATAATTTGAAAACAATATTTTAAAAATATTAACGTTTATTATAAGATAAAATACAAATACAAGAAAAATTAAAGTTAAAAGGAGAAGTCAGATTTTCCATCTCTACCAACTCCATCACCTTTACCATCCATTCATATTTCAAGAATAACCTTGACTTAATCTCAGCACCAAGCTGAATGAATTTAAATTTTCTATGATTTCTCTAGCAACATAAAATAGCCATGAGTTTTGTGGTACCTTTAAAAAATATTGCTTATGTCATAACCTTTCATGAATTGCAATCTGCAAAGAAGTATCTATTTCATCATTTTGAAAGAAGCAAAATAGGTTAATTTTTTTCTATTTTGGGAAGCTTGAAGGGTCATAAAGTGGGACTTTAAAAAAATCTTCAAAGCTTAAGGCAGTTATTTCATCCTCTAATACCCTTTTAACTAAAAAAAGCAGGCCAAAAAATTCCTGGCTGTAAAAAAAGTTGCTAGTCTTATTTTAAACTATATGTGAAATAAACATACATTCTCCATACATTCCCAAGGGTGAAATCCAAGATTTTAAACCGCTGTGAACTAACAAGTGACAACTTGAAAAGCTTTAAAAGAACGCCCAAGTGACAGAAGGCAATGGAACAAAGAGTCAGCCCTGTTTCATTTCGTGGACTGTTCTGGGCATCTCTGAACCCTATCAAAACTGCTTTCTGAATCATTATTTTCTTATTGACATTTAAAAATGTATTTTCCTGGTGCTTTTATCCAATTACTAATCAGGCCCAACTCTGTTTAGCTTTTCAAGATCAGCTAAGGGCAGTTTATGTAGGGCTCTATTATTAGACAAATACTTCACAGAGCTCACTCACTGTCTAATTCTGGGCACCCTAATTCTAATGCAATAATTTTCTTCCCCAAAATACTCTTTTCTATAAAAACAGGACTTATTTACTTCCCTCCCTTCCTCCCTCCCTCCTTTCCTTCTTGTGTCAAATAAAGTCTGAGAATTCTCCTGATTCTTTGGGAAAAGATGGAGATTTTCCCCCTGCCCCAGTGGATGTGAAAGACACCACATTTAGCTTTTTATTTACAAAATTCAATCATGTCTAAAAACTATTCCTTGCCCAAAACAAAGCCCCTTAATCTCATCAGGACCGGAAGGACAATAAATATTCCTTTTGCTAACAAACGCAGAATGAAAGGACACAAAACAGCAGGGACCCAGCACCAATGTAATTGTCCAACATATGCCTAATTAGGGAAAGATCAACAAGGTAACCCAGAGAAGCTGCAAATGTTCTATGTAAATTGGAGACTTGCCTAATCTCATCAACATTCTAATGCTTGTTAGCAAAGGTATAATAGTTGTTTCCAATGCTGCTGCTGCTGCTGCTTCTTGTTTTTCTTAGCAATAAATGTATCTTTTATTTTATAGACTAAACTAACCAGATTTTTCCTTCTTATGGCCCTAAGAATTCTGACAACAAACCAAAACCTTGAAAACAGCCCACAGCACAGTTCAAAATCCCTATAAAAGTTCAGATCTTCCCTTTGTGTTCTGATCGTCTTCTTCTATATACTGGAACCTAACAATTATTGCTTCAATAAAGTTGATCTTCCTCCTCAGAGTTGCACTACAATTTTTTACCACCACAATAGCATGGCAACTCAGGTGGTTTGCCCTTTCTTCCATCCTATCTCTTTTCCCCACTGATATGAAATGAGAAACACTGCATCTCTAGAGAAATTTGAAAATGTATCTGGCAGTTGTGAAGTGGAGAGTCTATACTCCAGATTTATCATGTTTTCTATCTCATTATTGGTTCTGTCTATTAGGAATAGGACTTTCAGATAAAAAAGCAACTCGTATTTCATTATTCTGAAAATCCAAGATAAGAAAAATCAGGATCTGATCCAATTTTATATCTACTGCTCATATTTGCTTTAAACTATAATCCCTTTCTATTCATCACACTCCAAAGATTTTTTGTGGGTTAATTATAAAAGTAATTAACTGGCTTGAATACTAAGGAATTTTTCATAGTATCCAAGCCTAGTCCTGTTCTTTTCCTTCAACAACTTGCAACAATCAAAAAAGACACTCAGACTGGTCACAAAGAACATGGTACACTGCACTTGGCACATTATGATAAGGAGACTTTTTTCCTACAAACGTCCTTCATCGTTTGAAATCCTTAGATCATTTAGAATAATTCCCTTCTCATTCAGAACTATGTAATCTATCCCATATTACTTAAAAGAGGGCCTCAGCCTTCTAGAGAGATATGAGAAAGGGAATGAAAAATGTTTTTCTTTGAATTTTCTAAACTAAATTTAGATTATCTTGAAGTCCAACGAAATATTACAATAATTACAATGATTGTTTGAAAAACAGAAGCCATGGACAATCACTGGTATTACATTGCAATATATTTTCCCTTACTTTTTGTTGCTGGATATGTAGATTCACTTTTCAAAGAAAAGGCTGTCTATGCTCCTGGGTGGCCAATTTTGTATTCTCATGTTGAGTGCTTAAAGTTGAATTTGCAGCTTAAGTAGCTGCTCCCAAAAGGGTAGATTTAACAGTACCCAACCACTGAAGTTCCCTTTCAAACACTCTTCTTTTCCCTACCTCTGGTCCAGGAAGAGGTAAGTAAGCCAATTAAGGTATCTTCCTTTATCTAACTGTTTTCCATGGGATCATAATATGCAAAGAAATGGCTGGGTGTATTTATGGGTTTGTTTGTTTGACTTTTGTGTTTGTATTTCCATTTGTCAAGCTATCAGCCAAAAATTCTAGAATTCTTTTTTGTTGTTGTTCTCTATTCAAATCATTCAAAATAGTATTTCAGATTGAGAATATTTTCCACATCTCTAGGTCATTGTTGTCCCCAAAGACTTTATGAATGATAAGGTGGTATACTGTTTTCCGTATTAGACTACAATGGCTTTATGTTACTTTTAGTATCAAAGCCAATATGCCTCAATATGCAACCAAAGATAGGAAGAGAACCCTAAGAACAGATGATATTCATTTATACTTTACTCTGGGCATCTGGTGTGTGAAACCCTAACAAATCTTGGGAATACAGAGGAGGTGAAAAGATACTTAATGAAGGAAGCAGGGCCATTGGAGAAGATATCCTTGAATCTAGGAGAAGGGGAAGTATAGAAAGAGAGTCAGAGAAACTCTGTGTCAGATCTGCCATCACATTGCTTCAGCCTTGCTTCGCTTTGATGGCATCTTGCCATAAAAGGGAGGGGGGAATGTGGGAATGTAGGGAGGGGGAAATGACAGGAAACAGAAGTGCCAACTAGAGACAACGGTTGAAAGATCCAAGGACACAGGCATGGGAACCGAATGCAAACACCCAACGAACAAGTGTCAAATCACTGGGTTTATGTGGGAATATTCAAATCTGACTTTGCTTATGCTGAAACCACTTGACTTTAGTAAAAGTCGTTTACTTCAAATGGAGTCGAGGGTCTTTCTTTCCTAAATGCCCAAGCCAGGAGAGGCCTAACAGTGCCTTAGTTAAGTATATATTGCATGGAAGGATTAGTTTAATAGGCTTTCAAAATTCAGTTACATCACCCTTTCCAGAAAGTATGCTTCCTGGGTTTGCTAGCCTTGCAGGTCTTGACATTAATCAATAATTTTCCCACGCAGCTTATACCTAGCATAATTAAGGCAGAACCACTCTTAATTGCTTTCACATTCTTCTTCCCTTCCCCTGGATTCAATATTTTTTATTGCAAAGGCCTTGCTTCTTCCCTTACCTTTCTTGCCACCTCCTCTGTAGTTGAATGTATTTTTCAGCATTCCATTATAAGGTGAAACAATATGGAAATAGAATCTTGGATTTTAGGTTGATGTGGCAGAGATTTCTTGGTAGCTTAATTAAACATGAAATGATTTTAAGGTATCTCTTCTGTTACATAAAATAGTAAGAAATCATCAGTTCTTCTGAACTATGAAAAGAGTAGGAACTGAAACAAGTAAACATTGAAGAAGGGTGATACTATGCCCATGTATTATGAAGAATATGTACTAATTGGAAAGGTAGAATATAAAATTAGTAAATATATAAATAATATTCAGAGGAGGGAAACAATTATAGAATACTCCTGGACAGATAACACCTAGCAAACAAACAAACAAAAATTGGCAGCTGTTCTGCAGTTCTTTCCTTAACAACATTATTGAGATGAGAAATAGAAGTTGCAAAAAGCAGTAGAAACACATGGGAAACACATTTAATTACAAAAATTACAAAAGGAAGACAATATCATCATTCAACTACTGTTTTGTAGAATTCAAAAATTTCAGCGCAAACTACTGTAGTCCTTGACTTACGACCATAGTTGGGATGGAATTAATTAATTAATTAATTTATTTATTTATTTATTTTTATTTAGTTTGTCAAATATGTACAAGAAAACAGGTATAGGTATAAACAAGGACATGAACACAGGAAATGAGTACGAATAAATGGGGACTGTAGGACAGGGACAGTAGGCACGCTGGTCCACTTATGCATGCCCCCTTACAAACCTCTTAGGAGGTCCACAGTAGACAGTTTAAGCTTAAAGTTTTGGGGGTTTCCATCACTAAGTGATGCGGTCATAAAATGAGACATCACACGATCTCATTGCTTAGTGATGGCAATCCAGCAATCCCCCTTGCTGTCATTAATCCCACCAATTAGCTAAAATGGGATTTAGCCACAATCTAAGCCATTCTGAGCTTGGTCCTTCCCAATCCTTCCCAATCCTTCCCAATGAGGACCCGCCACAATCTAAGCCATTCTGAGCTTGGTCCTTCCCAATCCTTAGCCTCAATTAAGTGAAGGACTGCCTCCAACTCCCCCCACCCATCTATCTCCCCTCTATCTCTGCCCTTCTGTCTCCTGGTACCCTCAATCACACAGCTCAGGGGCTGCAAGAAATCCTGAACTGCTTTGCAGCATGAAGCCATAGCCACCAGGAAGCCTCAGCTGCTCCAGCCCACCCCAACAAGCTGCAGGAGGCTGCAGCACTCAGGAAGTCCCAGAAAGCATTTTCCCCCCACACTGACCTTCTGTCTTTTGCACCCAGCCATCACAACTGAAGCAGAAGGGCTTAGCTAGAGCAGCCAAGATAGCATAGCAGTTATGGGCTCAAAAAGGACACAGCAAAGGCAAGAAAGTGCTTCTGCTTTGGCCGTGGTAACTGGACACCCAGGGCAAAGAGTTGATGTGGGGAACTGGGAGAGAAGACAGCTGGGTAAACAAATATTTGCTGGGGCTTGCTGGGACTTCCTGAGCACTTCAGCTTTCTGGAGCATGCTGGAGTGGGCAGGAGCAGCTGAGGCTTCCAAGGACAGCAGCTGCTTCATGCTGCACTGTGGCTTAAGGGCTCCTTTCAGCCCAGAGCCATAGCATGGCAGGTAGCTCCAGAGTCATGCAATTCTGGGGTTTCTTGCCATCACTTAAGTTTAGAAAAGGAAAGAGTGGATTGATCCTACTGCTGCTGCCCACCAAGGAGAAGCTGGGGTAACAATGGGATTTGGGATAGGGAAGTACCAAACCTACTAAGTCAGGAAGAACATGATTCAGATGAGGTTGGTCAAGTCTGGGAGAGAGCCAGAATGGTGTTTTTTGCCACACAAGAGTTGAAGTGGACATAGGAAGCTTAGGATGGGGATGGGGTGATACAGGAAAACAGCAGAGATCAACAGAAGGACTAAGGCTTGGGGGTAACCCATTAGACAGGTCTGTCCAATCTTGACAACTTTAAGATTTGTGAATTTCAATTTTTCAGCTCCCAACTTCCCCGTAGTTGGCTGAGGAATTCTGGGAGTTGAAGTCCACAAGTTTAAAAGTTGCCAAGGTTGGACACTCCTGCATTAGATAGAAGAAGAAACAATGATACAGGAATATAAATAGAGATACCCAGTGACTCTGTATAGTTATTGATTTCAGAAAAGTGATACCAACTTACTATTTTATAATGAACATTCATGTCTGTTTTCCTTTCTTCAGACCAGCAACTTTCCATTTCACAGGAAGTTAAAAATACTTACATCTAGGACTGAGAAAGCTATTACATGAAGTTAAAAAGAAAGGTTGGGACAATTACCACAGTCTAATTCAAAGGTGTGATTAATAAATTAAAGGTTCATTATTATCAAACATCTTAGTCAAACAAACCCAAAGAGTATTATAATCTGATGGCTCAATTAAAAGCCTTATTTATCTTTTTATAAATAACCCTGGGTACATAAATTAATGACTAGTGAGTTGCTAACAACTTAATCAAACTAAATTTAGAATTCACAGTTATTTGGGAGCTTACAGTCATCATTTTCTCAGAGATTTAATCTTATAAATCATTCTACATTTGCTTGCAAATAAAATACAAAGTTAATAAGAATTAACTTTTTCATCTTTATTACTATGCCTGAAAAGCAAAGCTATTGTAGGAACAAATACATTTTTAACAATGAGAGTTTTCTTGCTTTTTTCAATTTTTCTCCAATTACCTACTCTTTCAATTATCCCTATTACCTAGTTATCCCTATTAATACGCTTTCAATAAAGGTGTGCTTGTTGATGTCTCTTTGCCTCAATGCTGCATTTAGTATTGCCATGCATATTAGAAAACAAAAGGTAAAATTGTCAAGTACTATATACATTGTTCTGCTGTTCACCAGTAAATCATTGTGTTGACTGATAAAACAGCAATTCATTCAACATGGGAGCAGGTTCCAATGAAACTTAGAGAAACTTACTTTTTTGTAAGTAAGTGTTCACAGGATTGCAATATAAATCTATAACACTAAGCCTATTGAACTTGAAGTAAGCTCCATTGATCATCATACCTTGAATATCTAAGCAAACATACATAACTGCATATTATGTTCTGATGATAAAACCAAGATGACTACCATAATAACCAAGATATGAATAGTCTTGATCTCTACTTTTTTCTTAGAATCAAGCTTATTCTGACTTACCAGTACTTTTAATATCAGATATCACATGTTTTTCATTAATCTGTAAATTCAATTTGTTTCATAAATTACTGAAATTAAGTGATATGCACCTCAATATATCATAAACATATTTCCAAAAGTCCATCTCTTTGCCACCCAAATGTCTTTTCTAAGAATACATAAAATTAAAATTGTGTAAAATTTCCAGCATTTTAGCATTGCAGAAAAGAAAAGCTGGATGAAGCCAATATAGAAATCTACAACTGAGGTTTTAATACAGGGCAAACTTTTTTTCTTGCCACCCTTCACCCTTGCTCACAGATACCTTGGCTTGAACACTACAATATTTTTGCCCTTTCCTTACACTTTGAGCAGGGGTGGGTTCCACTCACCTTCGCTACCGGTTCTCTTCGTGCACGCGCGTGCACGTGCGTGCATGCGCATGTGCTAAATTTGCACACGCGCGCTAGCTTCACTCGTGCGCGCGCGTAAACTGCGCTACCGCGCATGCGCAGAAAATTAATTTTAAAAAAATCGG
>JANHFM010003231.1:94535-108897 GCA_032468115.1 Grayia smithii
CTATGGCTAAGCACATTAATTTGTGCTTAATAAATTGTAAGCCGCCCTGAGTCTCCAGAGAAGGGCGGGATATAAATTGAAATTTAAAAAAAAAAACGTTTAAAGACAGTTCTGTGCCAATTAGTTAGGAAATAAAGTAATATTTATAATGTATTATTTTGTTTAATTATAGCTTAAGCATGAATCTTATAAGCAAGTTTCAATAACAATAGCAACAATGAAGTGTATGATTCCATGTTTTGGGATCCTTTGATACCTTGATTCAGTAGGCAATACATTTTACACTTGGTGGCAATACCTGATCTTCCCTTCAGAAAACACAGAGCAGTATCCTCCTCTATGCACTTTTGGGAACAGCATCCAAAAGCAATTCCAGGCCAGAGCAAGTATTGAATAGCCATCTGATGGCATTTAGCACATGATTAAAAAGCAATCTTCAATAAAGAATTATTCCACTTCTGCGTTGCACAAAATTAAATTTTGGAAGAGGAAGATTAGTAATTAGAAATCCCTATTTCGAGCAAAAAGGATTCCACTTTCAATTGTTGTCAATCAATGTTGAGTGTACCATTTTGTGACAAATTTAAGATGTATTCAATTGTTTTATTTCATGTTTTTGATGCTAAACTTATTTGATCTGCTTAACATATATTTCAATCTGAGCCCTTGTAACAAAATAGCATATGCATAAAAAAATAGGATGAAGCAAAATCTGTTCTCTTGGATTTTTTTCCCCCTATGTGCTATACCTCTGGAGGTCCATTAAAAGAGTAGGCATAAAGAATTGGTTGAATCATTATAAGTGACTGAGTCAGATCTTGACGCATGAAGTGATGGCGATAATAAGAACTTTCATCAGGACTGTTATTGAAAACTTGCAAGAAAGGAGATCTTCTTAAATGGAACATAAACTGCAAAAAAAAAAAAAACAAGTCCAACATAACTCTATTTTAGCAAATGTTTAAGCTCATTGTGCATCAAATTCAGGTCACTGCATTAACATTATCTGAATGAGAAATGTTTTTGGATTCCCCTCTTGAAACAGCTACAGTATAGATTAATGCATATAATATTGTCTAAGTATGTAGATCTTATAACCAAACTTTTAAATATAATAATCAAGCAGTATTCACAAATAACACACAATTAATTTAATTTTGAAAAGTAGCAAGTAATATCCTTTAGGAGAAAAAAAAGAGCTGATTGGCAAGACTCTGATTTCTATTATAAATGCAACCTCTCTCCAGAGGTTTAGATCCCATTACCATCACCCCCAAAAAAGTCCAATGGAGCTCATGCACAAAATAATTTTACTGAAATGTTGCAGAGTTGTAACCTACTGTTTTTTACCTTTTCAGACAGCCTTTTCTCATGGTTCCCTCTATCAATTTTTTCTAAATCCTCATCTCTAACATTTTTACAGAGGATTGGAGACCGGCACTTCCATTTCCATTAACCGAGTTGCTTGCCTCAAAATCTCCAAGAAGCAGGTAACAATAATTTTCCACTCTATTTAACTCCTAATTTGTCATAAGGTGAACTACTCTGCATTGACAACATGTTTTTGTCAGACTGTAATCATGCTTTATTCTTACTCACCTGTGGGTAAAGGGAGAAAGTTTCTGAAAATCTGAAGGAATTTGGGTCATCCTTATGATATTCTCCAAATTTCTGGCACTGCAAGATTTAAAAACAGTCAATGTGTTCAGTATGGCATTTTTAATATTATTATGTTGTAAAATAATATGTACTGTATCTTTCTCTAAAAGTCTGAAAATCAGATTTCAGAAAAGTGTTAAGGCTTGAGTCAATCTGTATCCATCAACTTTAATAGTCAGGAATATCTCTAAATAATAGTTTCTCTATTTTGTATGCTACTTTTTTTGCTCTCAATTATGTTCACAGCTATGATTTCTAGACAATAAAGTGTTAACAGCAACTGAGAATAACTATGGCAGCTTACATATGTGGAGAAAAACTCTGTTAATATAACAACTATACAGGTAGCTATCACCTTCAAATAAATATTTTATTTCTTACATTACACTTTATTATATAAAATATGTCAGATTAAAAACCAACTGTCAATTTTCCTAATATATTTCATCACACAGTGAGCAGATTTTTCACATGTTTATTGTTCCCAACTATGGTTTTAGTATTTTTAAAGCACTGGATTTGCATCAGACCTAGCAGAGGGACATATTCAGTTATAAAAGAAATTTAAAAGCACAGGTTTAGGAAAGAGTGTCGCAGGTGGCAGTTAGGATATTCCTTTTAAATAAGTATCAGAGGCCAACAGAAGATCCAATTCAGAACCTACTTCATAGTGGAAGAAAACATGCACTGAGGTGTGTGGGAACTTTCCTGCTGGCAAATAAGAAAAATGAGAGCCTCAGTTTGGCATGAACTATATTAAAAATACCTACTTCTTTACTAGGATCATAATCCACTGGACTCACAACAGCTTTTTGAAGTCATTGTTAATGCAACTGCTAATTTATAAATAGCATATTAAGTTGGATTGTTAGTATATGCAGAACCTACTGGTTCTTAACAAGGTATTTTACTATTTAAGAACTATTTCATGCTTAGATACAAATGAGGAAAGGTTTAACAATAACAAAATACTGTTCTTTACACATCGTTAAATATTATTACCATTATTACCATGTATACTAGCCTAATCTTAATAGACTGAATTCAAAGAAACCATTCTGTTCATAGCCCAAGAAAAGCTCTAGGCAGAAATCTCTGATTCAACAATCAGAGAAAAGGAGGGAGGTGATTTTTGCTAATTCTCAATCAGTGAGCTAGAGTGTTCTAAAGAGGCTCTATGCCCTAAAATATATTATGGGTAAGAAAGGAATAATAAAAACTACCTGTTAAACTATCCAATTATTCAGGAGCAGGAATGCTCTGCCTGCAGCCATCCTCTGCTAAAAGATTTGAATCCAGCTCACCTCTGAAAACCCCTATTACCCCTATTAATCAACTAAAAGTGGGCTAAAACTTTTATAATCCATAAATATTTGAACAGGCTTTCCAAATTGTTACTTTGCTGAAAAGAAGCTCTATCAATTCTCTGATTTCTACAATTTTTTTTGAAGTAGTTAGCAATAATTAATCATACAAGATCATTGCCATGGTGCCTATATTTAAACGTAGGATCTTAATTGTTCTTTTCTGTCTACAATAATGGAAACAAACAGTTGAGGAACAAATATGGAACAATAACTCTTCCAAAGTGTTATCTCTGGATAAACATCTCTGAAGAGACCTCACCCTTGAAAGGAAACAGTTTCTAAAACATTTTGAATGCCTTACCAATCTGATAAGCTGTCTGTCCAACCATCTAAGCACATCAGGTCCTTCTTCGGTTTCAGCTCTATAGACTGCTAATCTTGCCATAAGAATGGCAGCTGCTTCCTGGTCAAAAGAAGCCGCGATGTTCTGAATCTGTGTCTGAGCATCTGCCCAGCTGCAAAACGAAAAAAACAACTTAAGCAAGATAAACTAATCACAACTTTAGCCAACAAGCAGCAAAAACAGCAATTTATAATTTTGTCACTTGAACAAATCTGAACTTTTCTTCATATTCATTTTCAACACTATAGGCAAAGCATTCTTTGCAGAACAACCAGCAATTAATATTTCCCAGGAGAAAGTGATATCAGATATGGATTATTGCATACTGTACTAGCAACAAAATTCTCCCAGTCGCCACATAACTTGTGACTTTTATCCTAGTTTAAAGTATATTTTTTGCACAAATCATTCAGGTTTTTAAATTCCTTATCCAACTTCACTTTCTACATAATACCCAATATTTATTCTTTGTCTTTTATATGACCAATATTGTTAGTTCTCGGTATTAGCCTCCAACGTAAGACAAAATAAAATACAATGTAGGAAAAACTCTTCCTAATTCACATGGGAAGTTTTGCAGGATTCCAAATCATATTAGATTTGCACTGCAAGCAAAATGTTGCCAGTTTAAATAAAATGTTATCAAGCTTTACAATTTGAGCAGAAATAATTATATTTGTTTTATGAAATTTGGATTCAACTTTTATAATTAAAAACAATTCACAAATGGATATTGAAGGAGAAAAGATGGCATTAGAGTTGATAAATTCATTAAGGAAAAAAGTAAAGTTTCCCTCACACACACAGCCAGCGCTGTCCAAAGACGTCTCTGTGGTCATGTGGCCGGTATGACTAAATACCAAATGCGCACGGAACATTGTTACCTTCCCACCAAAGGTGGTCCCTATATTTCTACTTGCATTTTTTACATGCTTTCGAACTGCTAGATTAGCAGAAGCTGGGACAAGTAATGGGAACTCACCCTGTTATGCGGCACTAGGGATTCAAACTGCTGAACTGCCAACCTTTCCATTGACAAGCTCAGCGTCTTAGCCACTGAGCCACCACATTCCTATAAATACATTAAACCTCTCTCCAAATATGCTTTTCCAGAGAAAAATAAACTATCAGCAAAACCACCGACATTTGGAAAGGCAAAGAATGTCGATCAACTGGAAAAAGATTCCAAGAGGTAGACTTAAGAGGAACGAGGGATATTTTTATAAAACCCATACCAAGAATGCTCTAGAAAGAAATTATATTCATGACATATTTTTTTATTCTTTCAAAACTACTATTGCTTTGTAGTCCTACCTGATTATCTCATAGTTAAACACTAGTTCATTGACCTCACTAAGTTTGGTGCTACAATCTCAAGTACATTCTAATTTGTACAACTCTATACAGAGAAGTTGTATACCCCAATATTGTAAATTTGTCTTTTACCAACCAATTTGTACTTTAACAGAATTGTGTACATGTCTCTGATTCAAAATGAATTCTAAACAATTCTTTTACAATGTATTTGCTCTCTCTTTCTCCCCCCCAAACAAACTCTGTTCTATATAAAAAACTAACTTCTCAAGCATATAAATCTGGTTTAATATTGCAACCTAAGATGCAAGGTTTCAAATTGTCTATCAAAGCATCATTTCCCTATTGAATACTATTAACTAATGTACATATTTAATTATTATTTAATTAATTTAATTTAATAATTTAAATTATTATTTATTAATTAACTAATGTACATATTTTATTATTATTATTGTCGTTGTTTTTATTGTTAGCCGCCCCGAGTCCTCCGGGAGAGGGGGCGGCATATAAATGCAATTAATAAATAAATAAATAAATAAATATCATTCAGATGTCTGGAATGCTACATCAAAAATTAATGCTTACTTTCTGGCAATAGTGGTTACTCTAATACGTTTTTGTCCACTTGAATGCTGATATTGAGTCACAAACTGAATTGCACCCCGTCCACCTTGAGGAATTGGAGCATTGTGCTGTTTTGACAAGGGAAAAGGTAGATAGAATCGCAAAGACATTGAGAAAGGAATTTGAGGAGGTAACTGTATTACCTAATCTATTCTAAAAATTATCTGCCAAAAGCGAGCTAATTTACCAAATCCGTAAATTTGTAATTCCTCATCTTTAGCTCTATCTAAATATATCTAAAACTGGTCCTTTTAAATACACAGATTTCTCAAAACAAAAATGGTTCTTAATCAATATTGATAATACATCTTGTTCTATATTAAATTGGACATGTTAACAATTCTTAACACAGAAAAATTTCCAAGTGCTATATGTAGCATTGTAATGCAACAGATTAAGATAAATAACACTATTTTCCTCATGACTATTGATGTTAATTTGTCTGCACACATCTATTGAGTTTATGGCACAGATAAGATAAAGCGGGACCTTCCTGTTTCCTATTCTTTATCAAAGAGGACTCTTTACAATGCTTATGTCTCATCAAATTGACACAGTTCAAATGAATTTGCTTTTATCTTTGATTGTCAAACAAAACAATTTCATCCATGTTTTTTCCACATTCTAATTTTATGTTGTGATTCTATTCTGATTAAAATAACTATAATCTATTATAAAACGTATTTTACAAACAGGAAACTATAATTGATGGAAGCAGCAGAGAAGGATGAAGGCAGAGAACAGAAAAGTAATTGCTGCTCTCCTCTGGAAACAGTTATATAGTAATTGCCAGTTTGACCAGCCTTATTTGAATATGCAAATATTAGGGAACTAAGCTTAGTTAGTCATAAACCAGACAGCATAATTACTCAGTTTTCTATTGATGTGTTGATTCTTCTATGAAAAACAATTTATCAATAAAGTAGGAATTTTTAAAAAGAAACACTGAAAGATGTGCTATAGAAAACTCAGCTTTTAGATTACTAGATGCCTTCTTCTCTAAAATTTTGCTAGATTTCATTCTATTATTTATTATTTATTTATTATTTATTATTTCTATGGTACAATGCAGTATCAGGTTTTCAATTTCAATTATATAGAATGTAAAGGATGTATGTTTGTGTTTTTATTTTATTTTTATAGTTATAATGTACACTGAAGACAGCATTAAATTTCGTTGTACCATGTGCAATGACAATAAACTAAACTAAACTAAACTATTAATATCCATATTTAAATACTTCCCAAAAACAATTAAGGCAAGCCATTAGTCTATTTTCATGAAAATACAGTATCTTTGCAGGAATACTTAATTGTAAAATTACAGTAACTCCCTTTTTACAACCCTTAATTGCCTTAATTGGTTTTGGAAAGTATTATTTAAATATGGATATTAATAGTTTAGTTTAGTTTATTGTCATTGCACATGGTACAATGAAATTTAATGCTGTCTTCATCTCAATAAATGATGTTCAGCTATTTTTATCTTACCTGATTCACCACCTCAAAATACAAAGCTAAAGTTGTAGTAGGATTAAGTCCACAAATCTTCCACTGACAAGTACCTCCTGTTCCTATTTCCTATAAGGAGATTGAAAATGAATTTGTAGTAATAATACAGTCAGCTACATACTAGTAAAACTTACTGGTTTTAAATGTATTACATTAGAACACCTCTTTTTGGTTTATTTAGATGCAGAAACCTTATGAGACTTTTTTTCATGATACCTGAGATTTTCATGATACCTGAGATAACACAAATCAGCAACACCTACTAATAATTTAGAAGGAAGAAAGTAAATACAGTAAATACAGACTAATTTTTTTTGGCATTTCCTCCCTACAGATTCCATACCTAGTGGTATGTTTCCTTTGAAGTAAAGTTCACATAATCATTATTTCTAGAACTCTAATAATGCCTTCTCCAAAAAGAATGAATGTTTTCAAAGACTTAACTCATTTTATATTTAAAAAAACATTTTGAGAAGCTAAAGCCTACTTCAGATGGAGTATCTAACAATGGAAGCAACAAAATGCCACCTTATGGCCAAAAAGAAAACAACAGAGTATCTATGCTGATACTTAGCAAGGCGTTCCTTGCGCAAATCCAAAAAATTAAACAAACAGGAAATTCTGTAATAATGAAGTTACAAATGCCTTGAACAGTTATACAACAACAACTATCTCAATGGTAGAAACCAGAAAGACATCACAAGGGGTAAAATAAATGAGCTCAAACTTTTTTATCTACCATACCTCTAATAGCTTCAAAAGAATGTTGCTAATGTAATTGTATGATGTTTGCACCTTGGAGTTATTTTTGACTCCTAGCAACTGCCTGAACTAGTTCCTGCAGTTATATTTCATGATGCAGTGTACATGAATCCTTAATAAAGAATAAATCCAATGTTTCACCAATGTTTTCCCTGTTTGACCACCAAATCTGCTCCAGAGAATTCCAAAATCCTCTACGGTGGATTTGAAGGACTCAGGGAGGCCAGCAGAAGAAAAGAAACCTTTGGATGCCACTTAGGCTAATCCATAAGAAAAGAAGTCTAGTGAATGATGATGGTGTATACACCACCAGACTTCCACTGATTCTGAATGTTAAGTAAGAGAAAGCACAATGCAAATTTAAAAATATCTATTTTTGAAATTAAAGTCATTGTGGCCTAAAATTTAAGACTACTGTAGTCAAAATTTTGTTTTAAAGGTATATAGATGATAGTAGATGGAAATAATAATAGATGGAATCCAAAGTCTCATGAGCAGACCATTTGCTTTCTTCTTACTCATAGTTCCCTGGGTAGCTCAGAATTTGCTCTAGAAGATTGTACTTTTAAACCATTTCTGAGTAGATTTTGAGGATATAGAATCTCTCACAAGAAAAAGGAAAGCAAAAGGAAAATCAGTAGTATTTTATACAGACAATTAAGAGGCTTTTCCAAAACATCTAATTGTCATCATGCAAAAATCCTATCCACAGGTTAGGAAGCCACAGAACTGGGTGAAACAGATGGCAAAAGAATGAAACAAAACTGTACACTTTATTATTGTTGTTATTGTTATATCTTTATCCTGCAATGTTAATATATACTGTATACGACAATGATCATATCTAATACTCCTGGCTCCTATTTTCCCGCAACAGCAACCGTGTGAGGTGAATTGGGCTGAGAGAACGATCTAAAAAACACCTACCTGGCTTTCAGAACTAAGGGAAGCCTAAAACTCAGTGTTTCCTGGTTTCTAGGCCAGCACCTTAACTACTTCCCTAAACTGCCATATTCTTCCTACATGTGGAATGCATATTGGGGGAAGGTTGCTTGGAAGAAGATATATGTGTTTTTAAAATTAAAGGAGGAAAATCAGTAGCCTGTTCTATTCTAATGACACTACTCTGATAGCTGAAAATGCAAATGATCTGCAAGCACTAGGAATGAAAGCACAGTGAAAAAATGGTCTTTAAAAAAATTAAAGACCAAATTAATGGCAAAAGGTACAGCAACCAGCTTTAAAGTTGACAATGTAGATACTGAAATGCTGAATAACTTCTATCTTTTATGATCAATTAGCAACAGTAAAGTAGTCAGCAATCAAGAAATATGTCACAGACCAGACTTAGTAAAGTAGCAATGAAAAAAAGATATTCAGATGCCATATTCTGTAATACTATAGAAGTGAAAGCTGGACTTTGAAGAAGCAGCATAGAAAGAACATTGATATTTTGAAACTTCGGTGTTGGAGATGACTTCTTCAGAATAGCCAATGAATAGCCAAGAAAATGAAAAAAAAATGAATCATCAAACAAATAAATCCAGCATTTTTGCTTGAGATACAAATGCCAGTTCAAATTATCCTACTTCAGACACATTATGTGAAGACCAAGATATATCTGGAAAAATCTTTAATGTTGGGGAAAGTGTAAAGAAAAAAGGACCAGTAGAAAGGTGGAGGGACCCAATTATTGTGGCAATGAGTGCATTACTGAAAGAGGTGAAGGACCAGATTGGGAACAGGAGAAAATCTATGTGGTCATTAAGAGTTGACACTGACTTGATATAATCAAACATGTAACTAAGTACAGTAACAAAATAATTATTTAGATTATTTTACAAAGAATAAAATTTCTATTGTATTTCATATGTTAAAAAGAGCAATGATATAGATTGACAATACCTGATTTTCATTTTATATAACTTACATTTTCTGATACACAAGGGCTCTTAGAATTGAGAGATATACAGGGTCCAATTGCTCCAGATACCTTTATTTCTCTTGAAGTCTACATAGATTTCAAAATAAAAGAGAATAATATACAAAAGGTAGGTTAAAATTCACTTTAGTAATTTTATTGTAGCCTGTAAAAGTGAAACTAAGTAGTAGTGCAGAACCAGTCAATCTCTGAAAAATAGTATCTATGATTTTGCTAAACAAATGGTTATTTTTCTTCCTCAAAACTATATATTTTGCATTAAAAGTTTTTCTAGTGTTTATGCACTACTTTCTCATATTATTAGACCAAATTACTCAGTTTTCTTTAAATTTAAAATATTTATTTTTCTTTAGACGAGTAATAAGTTACAGATGTTGAGTGATCTCTAGGAGCAGGAATCTGAATTAGAATATTTCTATTGTCCTTTGAAGCCTTATAATTTCCCAATTCAGCATTATATCAAATCATACTATGGATGTATAGAGGCCATGATTATAGAATTCTCACAAGTATTGGCTCGCCAGGATGAGATGCTTTTAAACTGAGAATCCAGAACTTAGACTGAGCCCTCAGCATGAAAAATCTGCATTTACTATTAAAGCTATTGCCTCTTTTCAATATTATTTTATTTCTCGAGCAGCATTTCATTACTTGAGCAAAGTATGAATAAACCATATATATTACCTTGTTTTCATATGCTGCTGCTCAACTGTTGAAATGGCAGACAGGGAAAAATGTTCACATCGACAAAGCTTTCTATTAAATATTCAGCACATCATGTGAATGGAATCTAAATACCCTATTTAGGATTATACTCCCATGCACTAGAGAGTTTGCTATAACTGCACAGGAACATAAAATGCATTCAGCAATTTATTTTGTGGGCTTGTAAGAAATGAAATTAATATAGTTTAGCCAAACAATGAGTGCAGAATCACAGCTGCACAGTTAAAAGTTTACTTTGCGTCTTTAACCCAAGGATATCAGTCAGTGTTTTATTGCATTGTGAAAAGAAGCTGTTTAATTTAAAGAGTTTATTTTCACACATTAATCCAAGGTTTAAAAAATTAAGCTGAATGTTACTGCTAGCAATACTCTCTTTCCATAAAAGTCTATTTAGTTCTAAGTACACAGTAAGATTTTATGGGATAAGAAAACCAGAACCTTAATTTTTTATAGTAAATGTCATTTCTTACCTTGATTTCTAAGGTACCTCCAAATCCCATCTTGAATTGCCCTTGTCCATCTTTTGTAAATACCCGCTGAAATGTTTGTTTGAACAAAGATGTATTGAAAGAGTCTCCCATTACCATGTAACCTCTACATGAAGACAACAAAAAAAAATAAGACACAGATATGGACAGTTGTAAAGAACAGTTACATTGTCATTTATTGCTTTCAGAACCTGGTCTCCAACTACAACTGCACATATCTGCATCTGGAAAAACCTCTGTCCTTTTGTATTTATTTACATTTTTCAATATTTGTGAATGTAATGTTTAAAAGTGGTCATCAGAAGTAAACGAATGTTGTGGCATCTGTCATTTTACTTTATATATACTGACTTTTTAATGTATAATTTATTCAAGAGCATACATAATCTATATGCTATAAAAAACTCTGATTCCCATAACCTTTAATTGGGTGAAATGGTGCATCATAGAGTAATTAATTTTGAGCACGTTATCTCAAATTACAGAATAGCTAAATTACAAAATGCATTCAAAATCCATGACTTCCATGAAATTGAAATTTGACAAATTTCATAAAACTGTTCGTTATATATAATTATCATAGAGCATTACGATATAATACAGAATGTCATAAAAACGTTTCCTGTGGTGAACTCCTGATGTTGCTATATGGTTCAACATGATCTTTCAAGACAAATACATTTCTGAATACTGCACCTCCCTGAATTTTTAAGAAATGTTATAAGTTATATTGTTGTTAAAGGCATTGAAGAATCTAATAAGGAAATATCTCTGAAACAATGGCCCAAGGGATCATGGGTTGTCTAGTGAAGAAAAAAAATTCACCAAGCAGGTGAATAAAATTCATTTGAAGAGCAGCTGCAGATAGCATTAAATTTACAACCATTCATTCATTGACCATTCAAAGCTACGAAGAAGTTGAACAAATGGATTTACAAATCATGCCTGAAGTTACTGTTGTTGCAGCAACTCTGTGGTCATGATCGAAATTCAATATCTGCCTGATACATAGATTTAGGGGAAGAGATGAGTGGACGGTCCCAAATTAATCAAATAATACCCATAGATCCTATTTAGCAATTTGAGCACATTTTAATCTAACAGGGCTCCAGAATTAAATGATAGAGCTTATTTTTTGAGTAAATTAAAAAAAACATATTTATGAGGTCTATTCACAAACATCAAAATTTTTTGCTTGCATACTAACTACATATGCTCATATATGCAAGTCCAATTGGCAAATACAGTGAATGCTTTTCTTTAAAGATTTATTGAAATAATATTTCTTCAGTAAATTATATACTTTCATATATTACATACCCTGTGTAATTAGGACAACATTTCATCTCCAAAAGACCAGTCTGGTCTAATGCGCAGGCATAGATGTCAATAACATGACCTGTTGTAGCAGCACGATTTGCAAGAGCTTCAAAATGCTATACAAAAAATATATTTTTTCCCGATTACTTGAGTTTCTATAGCCATTCATTGACACAAGGTATTCAATTCTTTGACAAAAAGATGAATATTAAATGCTTTATACCCTTTTAATCCTTCTCAGTATATTTTGATAGTATTGACTTGCTGTATTTCTTTCCATGATTGCATAAGATAAACAAAAATGTCAACAAAATGTTCAAAATTGTATCTATTAAGCATGTTATATAAACACAACTCATGAAAATATTTTGGTTATAAATTGATATACTGTGCATCAGTATTAATTCAATTTTTTTAGTATACTATCTGAAGCCTATAATTGTCACAATGTTTCAAAGAACATTTTTAGAAAGACTGTAAACGTTTTAAAGACTTTTTTAATTCTGGAAAATATATGTAATCTAAGGACCAGATCATTTTGGAATGTATCAAACACACTTCTTAGGTAACATAAATGAAAAGTAGCATTTATTAAATCTCTTACCTTAGTACCTTTTTTAACATATTTGGCATTATCTTTTTCAATGTCATGCCAAGATCTTATAGGGAGCTTAAGTTCATCTCCCACAACCATCCCAGGCCCCTGGGTAGCCGGTCCACCAATAAACATCATTATGCGAGCACCAGTATTAGGGAAAGTACACTGCAGGATAATAAATACAAGAAACAAATGAGCTTCCTGAAGCCATTCCATTGATATTTAGAACTGTTTATTCATGTTCTAAAAAAAATTGCGTTTATTTATTAAATTTGCTGTCCATCTCACTGTCCAAATTAGATATGTATTTCAGATAGCTGAAAAAGTAATTATTGCTCAAATTTTAGTATATTTGATATTTATAAGAAAATGTTCCAGAAAATTATTTACCATCTTTAAAAAGAGTTATCTTTCTAATTTAAATCAAACTCACATTATCTTACTTATTTTCCTACATAAGAGATAACTTGTTACCTCTAGCAGTCCTACAGCTATGGAAAGAGCCACTCCAGAAGATCGCAAAGGTCTTTTCCCCTGGGGAACAGGCCAAGGATCTCGTTGCAGTTCACCCAAGAGATCTGTGAGATTCATGTCTATTTTCTGTACTGGTTGTAAGAATCTAGAAAGAATAAAAACAGTTTTGCTCTCAGAGAAACTATTTTTAAAAATCTTTTTTCAACTGGTGAAATCCAGCCTCACACAAGGAAAAATCCATCCTATGAGTTTTTCCCATTTACCTACACCCGTCTCCCACCCAAAATCTGTTCTAAAGAATGTTTTGACAATGAGTAAGAAGGTCAAAGGAAAAGAAAAGAATAATGCCAATTAGAGCAGTTCTAGCAAAAAAAAATAATTTGGATTTCATTTTGGAAAATAGGTACTATACTGTTCTACAATCTCAATTTCTCAAACATGATTTAATATTCATTCTGTAGTTATCAAGCTTGTAAATCTGTAATCTACTGCACAACTGAACAAGATTATAATTCATGACTGGATGAAATTCTGAATCTGTATTTATTTTGTTTTTATTTAACATGCTAATCATTTTGGAAGAAGATACCTACTGAAAGCTGATCAATTTACAGAAACAACAGAGCCAAGACTTACAATCTTACTAGCATATTCTTTTAAAAAGGTATTATATATTTTCTTTTCCTTTAAAAGAGGAAGATATGGAGAGAAGCTAAGGATCGGCTGCTTGCAAGAATGATGAAGTCAGCGATCAAAAGGTATCCTGCTTTCCAGGTATTAGCAGTCATCCCCGAGTCCACCTCATGGGATCGTTGAGGTCCTGGCCTCTGTCTGCTGTTACTCAATACCAAGTTGGTATGCAGTAAGATCATGCACATCCACTGTAAGATTGTGGATAAAGCAGCTGACTTAACATGTATAACCAAGACCTGAATGGTTTGGGAGGGAGGAATTTCCCTCTCAATGATATTACCACCTAGGTATCAAGTTTGGCATTAGCCACAAGCCCAGGTGGGGTGACATGGGTTGGAGTGGCAATTGGTCATCCATGAGACTTCAAAGACTTTCAGCCATCCTGTTCCACATATCAACAGATGTGAGACACTTTGGTTGAAGCTGGGCTCTAGGGAGTAATTGGCTTGTTGCTGCTATACTTTAACATCTATATGAAGCCGCTGGGTGAGATCATTCGTGGTTTCGGGGTGAGGTATCATCAGTACGCTGATGATA
>JANHFM010003231.1:113441-127220 GCA_032468115.1 Grayia smithii
GTTCTAATTATCCTCTGAAGTCTCTGTCTGTCTTGTTGGGTTGCAGAACCAAACCAGACAGTTATAGAGGTGCAGATTATTCCATTATATTAACAAATTCTAATGCATATTGTTAAAATATGCTGCCATACTGGTCATCACAACTTCTCCCTCTACTATTGTTAACTAGCTCAACACTCACCTCTAAATTTTTAATCATAATATTTACCTGTACAACATATTCAATACTAGAAAATTGTGGTAAAAGTTCTGCAGGCTGGTTCATCTCAGATATGCCAGCATATGTAGGAGGAAACTGAAAGAAAAATGACAGAAATGTTCATATAATCCTAATACATCACATTCTGAATTTTATTACTATACTTATTTCTATTTTTGCATCTTAATATTCATACCATATCATTCTACCTGAAATCTTTCAGACTTACCATTCATCATTTTAGCCTGGGATGCACGTCACAGTAAGGAAAATTAGTCCTCAATTTATTTTTGGACTTATTTTGATATTAATTAGAGTGGCTGAGAATTGGACACAACTGAATGGCTGACAACAAATTGCTATTTGTGTTATTTAGTTTGTTCAGTGACCATTCAAAGTGTCATTGAACAAATGGTACTTACAACCAGCTGTCCTTGGAGTTCTGGCCAATGCAACACCCACAGTCACATGATCAATATTTAGGTTCTACACTTTTCATCAGCTGCTCTTTGCCACATACTCCTGCTACACCACCACCCCACTGTCACTACCCCGTGAAGAACTTCCTCCTGCAGGGCCAGGATGCAGGAGCTAGGCGAGAGTGCAGCCCTGGAATATACACAGCAAGTGCAGCAGGATGGCAGAGCCTTGTTAGCTGAAGGGAGCTTGTCAGGCCCTACAGGGGAAGAGGCAGCAGGATGGCAAAGGGAGGAACTCTCCCTTGTTAGGCTATGCAGGAGAAGCAATGGCTCCCCCGATGAAGGTGAAGATTGTGGAGGAAGTGGTGCTCAAGGTGGCAGCAGAACTGGAGGAAGTGGAGGGACAAGAGCTGCATGGCACATGACAGAAGTATCCTGGTAGAACAGGTCTGTGGGCTTCAGTGCACTGAAAGCTGTTAGTTCTTTGCAAGGCTTTGCAGAAGGAAGGCTGAGCCAAGAGAGAACAGAAGGATTGCGCCTAGGTTCTGTTGACAATAGGCTTGCCTCCACTCCTTGCTGAAGTCTGGCAGGCTGGTTCTCCAGGAGTACCTCCACACACTGCACTTCCAGGAAGTTCCTAGCCTTCAACTTCCTCTAATTCTGTTGTCATCTTGAACAGCACCTACCTCATTGCCTCCACCTTCACTGTAGCTTTTCCTGCCTCTACTGGTAATGGAGTACACCACGTCTTGCTGTCCCATCAGACAGCTCAGCAAGCTCCCTTCAGCAGGCAAGGCTCTATTGCAGGACTTTACACTTGTCCAGATCTTGGCCTGGATCCCAAGCCGGCAGCAAACGGAACAAGATAATGCAGATCAACTGGAGAACAGGAATAAGACCAGAAAATGCAGGGTGGCCAAAACAACAGTGATGGAGATGAACAGATGGGGAGAGTTGAAGCGGAAGCAAGCATGGTAGGCAGGAGATCCTTGCTTAATGATGGCATGGTCCTGGCCTAACAACCACGGTTGGGACTATAGGAACTGCCATCACTAAAGGGTGGTTACACGGTGCTTTGCTTAGTTACCATTTTGCTTAATGATGGAAATTCTAGTCCAATTATGATCATTAAGTAAAGATTACCCATATACATCGTCAGAAAGATTAATCTACATTTGACATATAAAAAATTACTAATACAATTTTGCTTGTCAAAAAATGTAATCCTTTTTCAAAAAAGATAAGAAAATGACTTCTACTCAACATTTCTTTTCCGGGATTTACAGTTCCTTTTTCTTTACTTACCCAACATTTGCTCTGTTAACTATTATTTCAGATTTAACATTGATTCATTTCTACATAACATCAAAATGATTTTTGTGTCTTTTTATTTTCACCATGCTATCACTATAATATCTGTATGTTTAATGAAGCAAACAAATGTTAGAATAGCTGGAACAAATATAAATTTTGACTTACCTGATTTCTCTGATAACAAAAATTGCAAGCCCATAGTTTTGCTCGATAATCAACCTGGCTACAAACATAATATTAAATGTTTCAATAAATTATGAGATAATGCAGTTTCAAGCTCAAATCTGAATATAGATTACATACTTTCATCTCTAGGTTTTATTTAACGAAACTTATTAGGTTTGACTCTTTGGATGCTCTATTTTAGCTCCTAATTAGTTTTTGCTGGGCTGTCTCACTGTAGAATCAGTTCTCATATACTGTAACATGTTTATGCAATACTAATTCACTCATATAGAATTGATAAAGAGAACAATGTTTGCATACACCCATAATTTTCCTGAGTTTCAACATGGCATCAATCAGAAATGGCAAATGAACATAGCAAACTATAACCACTTGAACACAATAGTTAGCTGCTTTATTCACTGTCTACTCAAATCAGTTACCACATATATGGTACTTTGTTAGTATTTGTGGCAGCTCTTCCCTCAGTTTTGGAGTATTATTACAGCTCAGCTGTGCTTCTTTCCCCTCCAAATAAGTACACTAGTTGAAAAAAATATACCAAAGAAACATGCTGATAATAAAAATTTTAGGCAGAGAAACAGAAAAGCTTTAGCATCATAGAAGAATTTTGAAATGTTCTTTTTTTGAAATGAAATATGTGACATTGTGTGTGCTACTAGCAATATTAGAAACAATCAGAAGAAATGCTGAGAGGATAACAGGAAGTTTTTTGTCTAGGTTATTTTCTACAATAATAAAAAAATAATTTAAATCAAAGACCATACATTGTTCAGATATTGTTTTGATGCAATTGGTTTTCATTGGAAAACAAGCCTTCACAAACCGATATTTCAGGGAAGGAAGCATAAGCTCCTTCCCTGAAATAGGATAGATTGACTCTAATGCTTTAACCAGCAATCTGAAACTGAAGCCTGTTACTTTTTATCATTCAACCAATTACCAAGCCTCAAAATGGATCTGTCATTGGTGTCCATATCAGACACAGCAGAAGAGGGTAATAGATAGAGCAGACCTTAGTTAAACTTCTACTCAACACATCTGAGGGTATCTTAAACTGAAGAAAATAAAATTGAAGTGTTTATAAGAGCAAAAATGTGGATTTTATTAATCTAATTGTTTTGGACAATACAAGTAGTCCTTGATTTATAATTGAGCTGAAACTTTCTATTATTAAGCAAGACAGTTAAGTGAATTTTGACCCATTTTACAACTTTTCTTGCCACAGTTGTTAAGTGAATCACTGCAGTTGTTAAGTTAATAACATCATTGTAAAGTTAATCTGCCTTCCCCATTGACCTTGCTTGTCAGGTCATTAAAAGTGATCACATAACCCCCAGGACACTGCAACCATCATAAATGTGAACTAGTTGCCAAGCGCCTGAATTGTGATCACTTGATCATGGAGATGCTGCAATGGTCCTAAGTGTGAAAAATGTTCATGTCATTTTTTTCAGTGCCTTTGTAACTTAGTTGTAAGTCAAGGACTACCTGTACACCAAATCATCCTTTGGCCATTACTGAGCTCTCACCAAAAATTAAAATCCTATTTTTATTTCCTCATACAACAATACTCTTCCAACCTCTCGATCAGAGAATTACTGCTATCAATAGAAGAGAATATATTGCTCAGGGCTAAAATATGGAGTCCTTGGGGATCTCTGGGTTTGGTTGTTTCTTGCAGTATGTTTCATTACCCAAGTATGTAACATAATTGGTGCTAAGGAGGGAGAGGCTGCCACCTATGCATCTACTATAGTTTGCTCTGCCAGTGCTGGTGGAGGTGAAGTCAAGCATAAAATAATAGTCCAATCAAGGAGCTACCAAGGAGAGCAACAAGAACTCCAGTTTCGTTGACTTTATACATTGTTATATAAGATGGCTATCACAGCTACTGAGGATAAAAATGCACAGTTCCTCAATGTTTGCAGCAATTCAACATAAAGAATGCAATTTGTATTATTCTGTAAGCTCAAAATGAGGTTAAAACAGACTACTGTCATAATGCTTGGTGGCCCTTCTGATTTTATGTATGATTTGAAAGGTGATGGCCACAAAAAAGAGTTTTCCAAATAAAAGCAAACTGTATTGCTCTGACACAGCAGGCTGGGTTTGAAAAAGTGGAGGAAGAGGACTTAGAGGAGCTGTTTCAATCTCATGCAACGTAATTTTCAACCAAAGATCTGCAACAACCTATTGATGAGGGTCAAGTAAAGTCACTGTCCAGCAAGCCACCATAAAAAAGCATTCTGCTTTAGTTCTAATTGCATTTGGGAAGAACTTGCAATGGTTAGAAGACAGTGCAGAAAGGAGAATAGCAGTCCATGCACTTTATTCTTATTTAAAGCCATATAAGCAGCTATTTACAAGAGAAGCATGTGATATGACTATATTTGTCTAAATCTTGCATCCGTTCTTCTGTTAATTATGTCGTCGTCATCCTTTTCTTCCATTGTCTTCATAACTCTTCAGCCTGAACTCATATTTTAACCCTCAAGCTGTTTTCACTTATTTTCAAAATTAGTCTAAATTTGCATTACTTATGAATTTAATGTTTTTCAACTACGTAAGTACTCTAATAGGATTATTGTGTTTAGTAATATTTGGGTTGTGAATGAGTTGTCATTCTTGAATGATCTGCCCCAACCCCATTTTTTTCTATAAACTCTGTTATTCACATTACATAACAGTGTAATTCATAACAGTGCATAGCACAAAGACTGACTGCTCATAATTGGTAAAATTGGGACAAAGCAATCTTTTAATCACAAGACTAATAACATGTCAGCAAAAACCGCAATATTTATTGGAATTACCATAATGGATTTAGAACAGCACGGCAGGTAGTGCGACTGCAGAGAACTGGCTCATACTGAATCGGAGGCAAATCAGGACGCTCTTTTAGTGGTGTGAACAGAGAAGCAACTGGAACCACCATTCTTGCGGCTTCAAGACGACTGGAAGGCCACACATTCCAGCTGAATCTAACACCATCTCTATCTTCATTTTGCTGAATGAACTCCAAGAAGGTTGTCATTATGAAGCTCTTGTATCTGTAGCAAATATATATATTGAATTTAACCATGCAAGTTCTTCAGGATACATTAAAAGTGATGCAACACTTTTAGGGCAGGGGTGCTCAACCTCTGGGCGTGGGCCCACTACTGGGCCCTGGCCTATTCAGAATTGGGCTGCATGAGATGCTGGCCGAAACACACACACTCACAGATTAACTTGTGTGAGCAGTGGGCCGGCAGGCACGCATGTGCAGGCCTGCCACTCATGCAAGGGCAGTATGCACATGCTTGTTGGCCCACCACTTGCACAAGGGCTGCGTACACACTGGCCCACCACTCCCGCAGCCCAGTTCCCCTCTTCTCCTGCTCGCCCAGTCAAGCCGCCAAACCACAAATGTTGGTGACCTCTATGTTTAGGGAATTCATGTACTTTCATTACCAGTCATCTGGAAACCATGAAAATTCCTGTCTATCCATAAAACTATAAAAGGAAAATGAATAACAATTAGGAGTCTCTATTCTTTTTAGTAACTATTTCATTGCTTAACAAAATGCAAATTTGGAAATTTCCAAATGCACAAGCACA
Source organism: Grayia smithii (assembly GCA_032468115.1). NCBI lineage: Eukaryota > Metazoa > Chordata > Lepidosauria > Squamata > Grayiidae > Grayia > Grayia smithii. Next base: position 119,163 of record JANHFM010003231.1, read on the forward strand.
TGTACCTTAAGCAAAGGTTTCATTCCGAAACATTACAGCAATTCTGAAGGTGTTACCCTACAATGTACCTTCATTCTGAAAAATCTTACTTTGACAAATTATCATGGTTATCACTTGCATTCATTTGAAAACAGCCTAAAAAGAAATGCAAACTATACATCATACATTCTTATGTGCTAACCAAGGACAATTGTTATATTACACAAAACTTGGAAACTATTTAGTGCAAGCTCAGTAGCAGTATGCAACAGAAGCAGAAACCAGAGTCCACCTCTTCTATTGGCAGAATGAATTAAATGAAAGTAACTATCTAACTACAATAGTACTTGGGTTAGGGTTATTAAGATAAAATAAGAATTTCTTAATCAAATAGCTATTTGAAGTACAAATCAGGAAAAGGCAGGATAAAATGCTGGTTATATTTAACAGTTACTCAGCTTCATGATAGTTGATGGTATCTAAAATTCCCTAGAAGCAGATAGGTAACGATTTTACATCTCATGGCTGCTCTCTGAGGAACTACTAAGGGAAAAATGAATTATGTACAGATGACTTCAGTCGTGATGCAGTTATTGTTTCAGTTTCTTGGATATTTTTCAGCAAAACGTTGTGCTACAGTTATCAGAAGTTTAATACAGCTGGTTTTTTTCACTTTTAAGTAGAAAATGGTGCCACCGTACTGCAATACAGTATATTACTATCAAATTTCAAATTTGTGCAAGGGATCTCTGGATCCGGTGATTTATCATCATTAACTCATTAATTCTGCATGGAGTTGCACCACTCCAGACCTATTCAATGGACAACTTGCACAACTCACAATTCCTGCTCAAAAAGCAGGTGGCAGTTGTGGTTAGGATGGCCTTTGTGGAACTTTACGTTGTGCACCAGTTGCATCCTTACATGGATCCTGAAGCCCTGTGCATGGTTACTCAAGTCCTAATCATATCTCGGCTGGATTACTGTAATGCGCTCTACACAGGATTACTTTTGAACAGTATTCAGTAGCTGCACCTGGTGCAGAATGCAGTAACATGCACACTCCTGGACACTTCTAGGGGCGCACATATAATACCGTTACTGCGCAAGGTGCCTTGGTTGCCAGTTTGCTTGTGAATCCAATTCAAGCTGTTGATCGCTACCTTTAAGCCCTATATGGCATGGGTCTAGGGCAGGGGTATCAAACTTGATGTCAGGGTTCCAAGGAACACCACCAACGAAATAAAACTCAGTTTTGGAAGACAGTTCCTAACTGCAACTTGATCCCGTCATGGGCCGTGTCAGGATTTTGTTTGCCCTTTAGGGGCAGAGTGGGCATGGCCTGGTCATCGCAGCCAATTGGATGGGCGTAGCTGGGGCCAGGGCGGCAGGGGCCGGTCCCTTGTTGGGTCCGGGATGGCCACGGGCCAACTCTGCAGCCTATCACAGGCTGGATCTGGCCCAAGGGCCACGTGTTTGACACCCCTGGTCTAGGGTATCTGAGAAGCTGTCTCTCCCGCACTTGTGCCAGTGGCAGAGGCCTGCTATGGATCCCATCTGCTATCAAATCTGCAGGTGGATCAAGAAGAGCCTTTTTCTGCTGGGGTCCCAATATTCTCCCACTGGTGGCAAGAACTGCCCCCTCCCTTTTAGCCTTCTGGAAGGGTATCAAAGTTTGGCTGTGCTAATTGGGCCCAGAAGAAGACACTCATTGCTGGAGGTGGCTGAAGGGATAAGATCTTATTCTCATCCCGTCTATCTCTTGGCTGTTGTAGGTGTGGTTTTAGTGCAGTTTTTACTAATGTTTTAATGTCAGTTTATTTTAATCTTTAATTTTTTTTCACTTTTTTCTATAATTTGTAAGCCATCCAGAGTCCCTTATAGGAGAGCTGCATGGCATAGAAATAAAAAATAAATCACTACATCAACCTGGTTCTCTTTCATGGACTTAATTCTTTCTAAACATATTTATCAGCTATATGTCTATTTATTACTGTAGTCAAACGATTACTGTAATCAATTCAAAGTCCAGGAAACAACCTTCTGCACCTGTTCAGCTATCCCTTTGAAAAAAATATTTAATTCTATTTCAATATGCCTAGTCAAGCTGGAAAACAGATGACTACAAATTAGTCCCTTGGGGTAGAACTTGTTTTTTCTACAAATCCCCATGGAATACGTTACACAGAGTTAATATTAATGTTTGTCAATCCCTTAATTAAAGTACATAATTTGTCAGTTTTTAAAATCTGATACAGTAGTCTTTTATTAAAAAATCAGATATTGCATAACTTGCTTGTTGCCTTTTTTCACTCTTTAAAAATGTAAGTTTAAAGTACATGTAAATACAAGGGAAAAAGAAATAATATTGTATAGGTATGTATTACAAGCCACACAGCCAAGCAGAGGAAATAGATGAACTTTTTTTTATAAATCAGTGAGTTGAAGTACCATGTTTCCCTGAAAATAAGACTCTATCTTATATTTTTTGAACCCCGAAATAAGCTCTTGGCCTTATTTTCAGGGAAGTCTTATTATTTTGGGGCACATGGAACAAGATCTCTTCTTGCCGTCTTACCTGATTTCCAGCTCTGTCTCCCTAAACCTAGCCAGAGGAAATGGCAGGTACTGGCTACGCATGTGTTTAAATATTTTCACAGAGGGCTTATTTTTGGGGAGGGCTTATTTTGGGGGGCAGGCTTATTTTAGCGCATGCACTCAAAAGCTTGTTTGGGCTTATTATCAGGGGATGTCTTATTTTCGGGGAAACAGGGTCTCCAGAAAACACATATTGTAGTAAAAAGGAACTTTAACTACCCTGACAGATTCCTAACATGCATAGCTGACTTTATTACCCAAAAGATGGAGTGGGTACTAAAGGGTCAACTACACTGGATAATTACTAATAGGGATGAAGTGTTTGAGGAAGTTGAAATTGTAGGAACTTTGGAAGAGAGTGACCATGTCATATGAGGATTCACCATACAGCATACAAAGGTAACTGAAGAAGGACTAGTGTAGACTATTTTAAGAGAGCTGACTTCAACAAACTAAGTAAGACAAAGAATAAGAAGGATTCCATTGATGGAATAGCTGGAAAAAGAAAATCAGGATGCATAGAAAACTCTGAAAAGTGAGATAATAAAGGCCCAAACAAAAACAATATCACATAGAAAGTAAAACAAGAGACACTTGACGAGACCAGCATGATTACACAAAGAACTGTATGACAAGCTGAGGGACAAAGAGGACAAGTATAAAGAATAGACAGAGGGTCTTGTAACCTGAGCAGATTACCAGAAAATAGCACAGTTTTGCAAGGACAGAGTCAGGACAGTTAAGATTCAAGAATGAGCTAATGCTTGCAACAAATACCAAAAATAACAACAATATTCAATATGTAAGGAGCTACAGGAAAGTCAAGCAAATGGTTGGTTCACTAGTAGGAGAAAATAACAAAAAAGGTGACAGTAGGGAGAAGGCAGAACTGCTTGATTCCTTTTTTTGCGTCTGTCTTTTTGCAAAAGTAAAAATATAGTCCAATCTATCAAAAACAGCAAAACAAAAGAGAAATGCAGGTCAAAATAAGAATTTAAGAAATTTAAGAAATTGGTTAGAACTAGTTGCTCTGAATGGGTTCAAGTCTCTGGACTGGATACTTTACATCACAGGGTACTGAAGGAGCTGACAGATGTAATCTCAGAATCATTGAAGGAAATATGAGAGCTCCTGGAGTGAGGACTGGAAAAAAGCTAGTGTGGTTCCAAACTTTTTTTTTAAAGGGGGGAGGGAGTATCCAAGAAATCATAGATCCACCAGCTTGACATGAATACCTGGGGAAATCCTGGAAACGATAATCAAGCAGCTACTTTGTGAGTAACTAGAAATGGTGATTACTAGAAGCCAGCATGGGTTTGTTAACAACAGATCACACCAAACAATTTTACTGCCTTCTTTGATAAAGTGATTAAATTAATGAACCAAGAAAATGCTGTGCATACAGTATACTTAGATTTCAGTAAGGCATTTTGTAAAATAGACCACAGCCTATTTCTCAGTAAAATAGAACAATGTAAGACAGACAGTACCACTACCAGAAACACTCAGCTTGTGGTCCTTAATGGAACTACATCTATATGGAAGGAAGTATGCAATGAGTTTCCAAAAGGTTTTATTTTGGGACCACTGCTGCTCAACATCTTCATAAATGACCTAGATGAGAGGATTGAAGGGGCACTTATCAAATTTGTTCCCAACACAAAGCTGGTGGGAACTGCTAACACTTCAGAAGATCAAGTCATGATTCAGATCTTGAATGTTGACAGGCTTGAGCATTGGGGCCTATCCAACAAGATGAAGTTCAACAGCAAGAAAAGTAATATCCTACACTTAGGCAGGAAAAACTAGCTGCACAGATACAGGCTAGGCAGTACTTGGCTCACAAAGGGGATCTAAATGTCCTGGTGGACACCCCTGAAGTATGAGTTAGCAGTCTGCTGCAGCTGTCAAAACAGCCAACACAGTCCTGGCCTGGGCTGTATCAACTGAAGGATAGTATCAAGATCAAGGGATATGCTCTACACTGCACTGGTAAGGCCACATTTGGAATACTGTGTTCAGTTCTGCCACCACACACACAAAAAGATACTGACGCCCTAGAAAGAGAAAAGGAAACAAAGATGATAAGAGACCTGGAAGCTAAATCCTTTCTATGGCTGCTTTAGAATGGCTGAAAAAACTAGGTGTGTTTAAACAGAAGGCAGACATGATAACAATACTTGAAAGACGAAGGGAAGAGATGTCAATTTATTCTCCATAGCACCTGAAGTAAGGATAAGAAGCGACCTGGAAATAAGGAGGAATTTCTTGACAGTGAGAACTATAATCAATAGAACCACCTGCCTGCAAGGGTTGTGGGTGTCTCCATCACTGAAGGTTTTCAAGGAAGGCTAGGATAACCATTTGTCCAAGATGGTACTCTTATCTTGGCAGAAGGTTGGACTATAAGATCTCCAAGGCCCCTTCAAATCCTATGATTCTATAAAGTTCCCCTTCATGCATCTAACATCTTGGCTCACAAAAGCTCAAGCCATATTTGCTACTGTCTGATTCAAAACTATATTGTTCTCGGGGAACATATCATACATGCATTATTTTGTACAACGGGCAGCATTTGCCACTAGCAGCAGAGTGAGCAGACACACTTGAATTTATAAAAAGTAAATATTCAAGTTTACAAAAATCTACTAAGCTTCTCCCCCCTCCCCCAAAAAACCTAATCTTTCTTCTCTCTTTGCACCTTAATGTTTTGATTTTAAGGACCCTTTTACATTATTCTACTCCCTTTTTTACTGACACTTTTTCCATATCCTACTTCCATTTTAAAAAAAGGACACTGATCTCTCTCTCCCTTTTCTGCTTTAGAAATAGGCTTAATATACAGTGCCATAACAGCACTTAAAAAGTTACTTATGACCATTTTTCACACTTATGACTGTTGCAGCATCTCCATGGTCACGTGATTTACATTTGGATGCTTGACAACTGACTCACATTTATGACAGTCGCAGTGTCCCAGAGTCCTTTTGCAACCTTCTGACAAGCAAAGTCAATGGGGAAACCAGATTCACTTAACAACCGTGTTACTTATTTAAAAACTGCAGTGATTCACTTAACAAAAGTGGCAGGCAAAGTCATAAAATGTGGCAAAAGTCACTTAACAAATTTCTCACTTAGCAACATAAATTTTGGGCTCCATTTGTGGGCGTATGTTGAGGACTACCTGTACACAATGTCACCTTGGGATGAGGTCAAAGGTTAGATTGCAGAGATACAGCTCAATGCAACTAGGAGAATCAGACTTTAGACCCCCTTCCAGAGAAGATGGGACGGTCAAAGACAGAAAGAGAGAGAAAAAAACGAGAGTGCGTCTCCACATGACAGTTCCATGATGCTCTAACGATCAAACACACCCACTTCAACAGGGAAGCAGAACACTCACTGATCTGCCCGCTTCACACCCACAATGCCTTCCTTCCCAAGTTGGGAAACCTTCTCTCTGAATGCCGCAAACCCAGTTTGGGGTTTAAAGCTATTGGGGTGGGGGAGTGATTGGAAGAAGAGGAAGGGAGAAGAACGGATGAAGACGGGCAGCACAGAAGATACGGAAGGCGAAACCTCCACCAACACCAGGCTAAACGATTTCAAAGGAAGGGAAGCCCCTCCGGCTTTAAGCCCACTAGGACATCTTAGGATACTGGGCAAGGGAGCGCGAACGGCATCCCCTCCGGTAAACACCGAGAGAGTCGGCGGGCTCGGAAGAAGTCAAAAGAGACCCCTCTCCTTTCCCGCTCCCTATACCGGACCGGTGGGTTTCTCCCCGAAGGTGACCACCCTCCTCGGCTTCCCCCCGGCTCAGAGGGCGAGGGACAGAGCCTCCTCGGTGCCCCCTCCATCCGTCCTTCCGTTCGCGCGACTCACCTCGGCTCCGCGAGCCTCCAACCGCCTCTCTCACTTCGCTCCCGCGCACACTGAACCCAGCAGGCTGAGCGCCGCCGACGCAACAATCATGGCTGAGGAAGGGGCGGGGGGGAGGAAAAAACCGGTGCCACGTCAAAGGGCAGAGAGCGCGAGAGAGGGGCGGGGCCGCGAGCGACGGGCGGGTCTGAAGCCCATTAGCCCGGCCCTGAGCTGCGGGAGAAAGAAAAAAAAAAAGAGCCGAGGGAAGCCGGCGGAGGGGCGTGGCTGGTTGCGTAGGCAACGAGGCTCGTCATTACGTAAACTAGAATGGGAGGATGTTTTCTCTTGCTGCGCTGCTCGGAGGCTCCACCTCCCTCACCGCTAGGCCCTCGCAGTCTTATGAGATGCCGGGAAGCCTTCTTCCACGCCTCGCTTTAAACGCCCCGTCACTGAGGGGACTTCAACACCAGCAGCCTTTTCCTTCACTGCGTTTCCTAGCTTGGCGTTCATATAAACCAGGGGTGGGGAACTTTGACCACTTTATGATCCGTGGACTTCAATTCCCAGAATTCCTGAGCCAGCCATGCTGGGCCGTGCTGGCTCACAAATTCTGGGAATTGAAGTCCACAAGTGAAAGTCCACAAGTTCCTCACTTCTGATACAAACTGTTGAAAGTCTGACCACAGAATTAAGGACAATGTAAAATTGCATTTAGAGCACTGTTTTTCAAACTTGGTGACTTTACAATGTGTGGACTTTCAACTCCCAGAATTCCAGCCAGTATATGTGAAAGCACATATCTTAAGTCGCCAAGTTTGGGGAGTCCAGAAAGCTGCTGTGATGATCAGATGGATCCACATTCAATATCCTTGTGTTGGAGAATTGTCGGACTCAATGCTGGTTATGGTATATTGCTGCCTTCTGTAACTCTGTATCTTCTGCAGGAAGTCCTCAACTTAAGTTCACAACTGGGACCAGAATTTTTGTTGCTAAGCAAAGCAGTTAAGTGAGTTGTGCCGAATTTTACCTTTTTTGCCACAATTGTTATGCAATCGTTCACCAACGCTTCCCTCGTTGACTTTGCTTGCTGGAAACCTGCTGAAAAAGTCATAAGGGGTGATCACATGACCCTGGGAAGCAGCAACCATTGTAAATACTAGTTTGCCCAACACTCAAATTTTGATCACAGAACCGTGGGAGATGCTGCAATGGTTGTGAAAGAACTGGTTGCAAGTCACTTTTTTTCAATGGCATTCTAGCTTTGAACGGTTGCTAAACAAATGGTTGTAAGGCAAAGATTACCTGTAGATGTTTTCTTCAATGAGGCCTTTCCCACTGGCACAAATACCCAGTGCCATCATCCCAATATTTGGTTCCTGCATGCTATGTTGTCTTTGCCTTATAGCAAAGACAACATAGCCTCTGAGAGAGTTGGACTTAACAGATCCTTTAGTTGTACATTATCTTGATCCATACCAATTGGGTTTCAGGCGCAGTCACAGCACGGAAACAGCATTGGTTGCCCTGGTAAATGATCTCTGGCGGGCCCGGGATGGGGGTTTTTCCTCCATCCTGGTGCTACTTGACCTCTCAGCGGCTTTCGATACCATCGACCATGGT
>JANHFM010003233.1:10890-23166 GCA_032468115.1 Grayia smithii
ATTTTATAAAACTTTTCAATAAAAAAAATAAAATAAAATAAAATAATAAAAAGTATGTTGCTACCCTGTTTCCCACAAAATAAGACATCCCCTGATAATAAGCCCAATCGGGCTTTTGATCTCATGGCAATAAGGCCAAGCATTTATTTCAGGGTTCAAAAAAATATAAGACAGGGTCTTATTTTCGGGGAAACAGGTATCCTTCCAAGGGCTTGCCTACCATTTGAAGGATGCTGCAGTGTTACAGCGAAGGAGAATGTTGTAGAACTTAGTTCCCACCAGGGAAACAGCTGGCAAGGCATCATCCCGCAGTGGCTGCAAGAGAGGCCAGTGCCTTTTCTCCAGCACCCCACATTAATAGCAGCCTGACAGCACCAGGGGTGCCACACTTGCCTGGAGAGGCCCCTGGGCTTCATCAGCCGCACACTCCAGGCGCCGCTTGGCAGTGTCCAGTGCACGGGTATCATGCAGCAGCCGCTCAAGCTCATAGGTCAGCTCAGATCGCCAGAAATCAATGTCGGCCAGCCTCTGCCCCAGGTTTTTCCCAGAATCCTCCTGCTGCTGCCGAGTCAGCTGGTCCTTGTCTTGCATGAGCCGCGCACTGTCCGCGTTCAGCCGCCCGGCCCAGTGCCGGTACGCCTCCGACCCTTTGATCTGCACGGCGTTGGCTTTGTACCAGTCATGGGGACTGTAGCGGGCGTAGAGGGACGACCTCACCGAGGGCAGGATGGTTGGGGGCCGCAATGGGGCACTGAGGCGCCCGGCTCCCTCATCGCCAGGTCGGAAAGCAGAGACCTTGTAGAAGAGGCTCGGCCTCCATGAGTTCAGGTAGCGATAGCCTGGTAAGTAGTAAGCCTGGTAGCTGTCATGGCTGAGGCTGGTGGGGGCCACCTCCGGCAGCAGGCAGCTCTTCTTCGGTCCGCAGTAGCTGGCCGTCTGGGTGGTGCCCAGGAATTCCATCAAACACCGCAGATCGTCACCAACCTCCCTGGCAGCCAAAGGCCCAAAAGCAATTCAGCTGCCCTGGGGGGGAAGGGGGTCTCTGCCCCTGCAGCCCAGCCTGGCACTGTGACTTGGCGCTGGTGTCACAAAAGGGGCCTGGAGGGCCCCCTCCCCCACTGCCTGCTTAAAATGCCTCCCTGCTGACCTTGAGCCTGGCTTTCTCAACCTGGGCAACCTGAGGATGGGTGGACTTCAACCCCCAGAATTCCCCAGGTGGCATGCCGGCTGGGGAATTCTGGGAGACGGTCCACTCTTCCGGGGGGCCGGGCCTCAGCCGCCAGATTCCCAGCCCCCCTGAATAACCCCAAGCCAAAGAGCTGGGGGCGCTGAGGGGGCGCACTGCCGTAGCTGTGGGGCCAGACCAAGGCCGGAAAAGAGGGGCCGGCCTTCCCTTCCCTCGCTCGGTCCCGCCAGCCTCCCTCCGCGCTCCAACCGGAACCGCATCGCCCGTTCCCTTTTTCTGGGGGAGGATTTCTTTCGGGTGCACCACGGGGGAGCCATTTTGGCGTCCCTCCTCCGGCCGGAAGTGCGTTCTTCTTCCGGCAGTGGCGCCGCTATGGCCGAGGGGAGCGGGCCTTCCCTCGACGGCCGGCCTCACGGTGAGCGCGGGTGGGGGGCGCCGGCCCTGGAAAGGAAGGCCTGGGAGAGGGGCCTTCCGAGGGTGGGCGAGCTGTTTCGTAACTCGTAAGCCGCCCAGAGTCACCCTGTAGGGAATGGGGGACATAAACGTTTAATCAATAATAAACATATAAACAACCAGAGAGCCGTTTTTGCAGCCTTCAGTTGTGTGTCTGTGAGAGAGAGAGAGAACGAAAGGTGGGACAAATGTACAAATGGCCGAAAGCGCTGAAAAGCCAAGATGGCCCAGTGAGAAAAGCAGATGGCGACAAAGAAGAAAGGGAGGCTTGGGTCCCCCTCGCAAAGGCCCGGGCGAAGAGCCGCGTTTTCGGGCCCCTCTGAAATGTTAGCAGGGGGGATTTGAACCTTGGGGAGGGGGAAGATGGTTGTGGTGGAGATTGATAGGAGAGCAATTTTAAGCCTGGCAGGAAAGGTCCTCTGTCCTTCCAGAGGGACGGAGGGGGGACCCCCTTCTGTGGATTTCCAACCAGGCTGGGCAGCCATTCTTGGTGCTGCTTCAATGTGGACCTCACCGCCCCCCCCAACCCCCCTGCTCATCTTTTCTCGAGCCTCCGGTCCTTTTCTCTCCTGCACCCTTTCTCCCTCGCCTACTAAAACGATGCTAACTTTTGGGCCACAATATGTTGCCATCATTTGTGTGGCTCCTCGTCTTCCTTCAGTGCAAATATCCTTTTTTCATATCCCCCCCAGACTGTCCTGGCACTGGCAGCAATGAAGCAGGCAAGGCTGATGCTTGCCAAGGATGCCCCAACCAAGGCTTGTGTTCCTTGGGACAACTTGCTGGCCCTGACCCAGGTACGTTATGTGTGCATTATGCAACTAAGGTTGGAGAAATGAGAAAGCCTCTGATGGCAGCTTGCAGGGCTCTTAATTTTTTTCATTTGCCTTTGAGCTGTGGGTGAGGGGTTCGATGCTCACTGGCTCAAGGTTGACTCAGCCTTCCATCCCTCCGAAGTCAGTAAAATGAGGACCCAGATTGTTTGGGACGATATGCTGACTCTGTAAACCGCTTAGGGCTGTGAAGCTCTGTGAAGTGGTATATAAGTCTAAGTGCTATTGCGATAAGGGGGGGTACTTAATGGCAGACTGGGGGCTAAGCCTGTTGCAGGGCCACTTACTCATGAGAGGAAAACTGTTCCATATCTGACTCCCTCCATCCTCAAATACAAAATGTTTTATTAAAGCTTTTTCTGTTGTTTTCCCCCTCCATGAAGCTATTGAGGAAATCAAGGAAAAAATGAAAGCTGTCAAGCACAAGCTGCTGGTGCTCTCTGGGAAAGGAGGTGTGGGTAAGAGCACATTCACTGCTCTCTTGGCCCACGGATTAGCAGAGGAGGAAACTACACAGGTGAGGGTCTTCGGTATCACCGAGGTTGTTTTAACAGTGGCCTGACAATGGAAACGAGGAACAAGCAATTTCTCATGATGGCTTTGAGAGGAAGGCCACACATAAATAATGTTGCTTGATAGCAAGTAGCGATTATGTCCTTTTGCAAATTACAAATCCAGACTGTCTCTTCCCACTCAGGTTGCAGTGCTGGACATTGACATTTGTGGCCCATCCATCCCAAAAATCATGGGACTTGAGGGAGAACAGGTGTGGCTTTGTATGTCAAAAATTGTTTTTTGTGTTGCTCTCTGACTCAGGATGTCAGTGATTGTGCCCTGCAGCCCTTTTTAAAATGCAGCTTTCTAGATTAAAATAAAGTAATCTGGACACTCTTTACTTTTGGTTTAGTGGTTCTGCAAAGTGGGAACTGGACTTTTGGAAACTAATAATAAAATGTACTTAAAAGATCAATTCCAGAGTAGAAAATTTTGTTGTAACAAACTTGCATGTTTCTAAAATAGGATGCCTGGCTCCTCTCCCTGATTTGGGGGGGATGCTTGTTGATTTTCAATCTCTTATCAATATCTAGTCTTGGGAAATTTATGCATTGGGGGTTTTTTTCTAACTACATGAATATCATCATCATAAATCACCTGTCATTATGAACTACAAATTTAGAGCAATAGCAAATTGTTGTGATGCTGGGTGCTGTGTTCATATTAACATTTCAAAATCTCCTTTCAGGTTCATCAAAGTGGATCCGGCTGGTCTCCAGTGGTGAGTTGCTGTGGCTGTTTCTTAATAAACTATGTGAGAACTCTGGTCTTTTCTGCTGATTGCCACTTCAAGTCAAAAATTAGAAACTAATATGATTTAGTCAAGAAAAAGCAAATATTAGATGGCCTCTCCTGTATTCCCCTATTTTGGTGCTGAAGTCCCTTATATTATTTTATTGACTGAGGACAGATTTATTTACTTTCTGAAAAAGTTTGGCCTATACAGAGATACTTGATCTCTGTGTGAACTCTAGGAGTGATAAGGTTGCAGATGCTTTGTACCCAGAAATAATAATGCATCTGTGGTTTTTTGTTTGATCAGTTGTGTATGTGCTTCTGCTTCTAGTACGTTGAAGAAAACCTGGGTGTGATGTCAGTGGGGTTTCTGCTGAGCGGCCCTGATGATGCCATTATTTGGAGAGGACCCAAAAAAAACGGTTTGTGTCTCTCGGTCCCTGCAAAGAATACCAACTGCTGATTTGCATCTGAATGGCAGTGGCTTCTCCACTTCTGGAATTTCCACAAGTTTAGTTAAAATTAAATTAGCTCTACTTCTAGAGCTTGTTAACTGGTTGATAATTAGTTTTGTCTGGTGGCCATGTGAAAATATATTAAGAAAAATACATTGCAGTATAGAGACACACTTCATTTGGGTGATTGGGGTAAATTCGAGCCCCCGCAAAGACCCAGTTCCTCCCTTTATTTTTCATTATTATTTTTAGGGATGATTAAGCAGTTTCTTCGGGATGTGGACTGGGGTGAAATTGACTACCTGATTGTAGATACCCCTCCAGGAACATCAGATGAACATATATCCATAGTCCAGTTTCTCAGCAGTGCCAGAGTCGATGGGGCAGTGGTCATCACCACCCCACAGGTGAGATATGGAACCCCAGTAATGGGACTAAAACGGCATTTCAGTTGGGCTGTAAGCATGTAGGCGAGCACTGCTGGATGCACATTGCAGAAAATAACCCTTTATTTTAATTGACTCAGCCTTCTGATTAAAACTCCACAGCTGTCCCCTTTTTTCCTAACAGGTAAGTGGGAAGCACAATTGGAGCAGGAGGTGAATGAACCAGTTTTGAAGGAAAATAGCCAGAATTGCAGAAACAACATTGGGAATAGTTGTTTGGGGTTTGGGAGAGGAGGTCATTTGAGAAGGGGAAGGGCAGGAAGAGCAGAAGAGGCAGGTAGAGATCAAGGTGTGAGTTCCCCAGCAATGCTTGCAGGACCCCAGGCCAAACCTTAAGGGCAGTGTAGTCAGTGGGCCACTTTTTCTTTTCAAGGGCAACTCTTTAATACAGGAGAGCTGGATTAGTGGTCAGCTTTTCTTTCACATAGGAAGTGGCACTTCAAGATGTTCGGAAAGAGATCAGCTTCTGCCATAAGGTGAAGCTACCCATCATTGGAGTGGTGGAAAATATGAGCGGCTTCATATGCCCCAAATGTAAGGTATCGTTAACAGCTCTTTTAATAAGTTTTAAGCACGATAATTCCTTCTTGCCAAGTCCAGTCCTTCCACAGTGAGATTCTGTTACCCCCATCCAGTCATGAAGTTTCTTTTCCCTTTATGCCTCCAGCTACCAAAACGGCTCTCCTATGAATTCCAGAGAGCTTCTGCAACCCTGAGTAGCTGGCCAGGGTGGGGTATTTCCTCCTTCGGAGGGGGCTTCAGGCTCAGTTTCACTGCTCTGGGCTGCAGTGCAAGAGACCTCTCTGTGGCCCAAACGTTCAGGCCCCTCCTGCTACATCTCGGAGCCTGTGTGACAGTTTTCCCCTTTTACAGAAAGAGTCCCAAATATTTCCTCTCACCACGGGGGGTGCAGAGATGATGTGCCGCAACTTAAACGTGCCTCTCCTGGGAAAAATGCCTCTCGACCCTCAAATAGGTAAGGTAACCCATTGGCATATTTTTGGCACCAAACAGCAGATTGGTAGCGAGAATCTCTGCTCCTCAAAGTGGATGAGGCATCCTGGTGGGGAACTGGAGGGGTCATTTCACTAAATCTGCACCTTCCTTTTTCCCCTTTCCTCGAGCAGGAAAAAGTTGCGACCGAGGCCACTCTTTCTTAGCTGAAGCACCACTTTCTCCAGCCTCCCTGTCTTGCAGGAACATTATCCAAAGTGAGTTCAGCCCTTCGGGGGCTTCATCCAAGCATTTCAGGTCATCCTTTTTTTTTTACATTGTTTGGACAACAAATCTCCGTGGCCCAAAGAGTCATTTCCAGCCACAGGCCACTCCTTTGAGTAATAGTGGCCTCCCAAGAGCCACCTTGTAGCCTTTATGCCTGTGGCCGGAAGCCGGCCAGAGAGGGAGGCATTGTGGAGTTTGAGTCCAATTCTTGCTTTGGGTCTTTTTGCAGAAATCCAGGACTACTGTAACCAGAACTCCCCACAGGAAGAAAGCAGATAAATGTGGATCCTTTGTGCATATCTATTTAGGTGCATAAACATGTATATACAAATAAATACCTTTGAATAATATTTGCTAATCGGAGATGTTTTTCTAAGGAGAGACTTTCTAAATTTTCTAAAGCAGGCTGCGTTTTGTTCCTGGGAGCAGATCCACTTATCATGATTTGATATCTTCCCTTAATAATTCTCTTCAGTAGTGAAATCAGCCACTGGAGACAAGTTCAGAGATTGCTTTTATTGGGAAAAACGTAAGTCTTCCTTTTTCTATTTGAGGATTATTTAAAGTCGGTTCCCTAAATTTTGTTTAGTCTCATTCTTCAGGTGTTTTAAAAGGGTGATACCGACAGGGTCCTATTCACAAGAGATGCTGTGTAGTGCCATATTAACTCTTTTAAGAATGCAAATAAAAATAACTCGTCTGTTTGTGTCTGTCTAATTCTAAGCAGAGGGATCGCTGTTTCATTTCCTCATCTGCTTTCTCAGATCAAATGTTCTTGCAGAAAGCAGGGAGAAGGCAAAGACTGTGGGCAGAGGCCTTCCTCTCTTGCCCCTTGCTGCTCCCCAGGGAGAGACTGGCAGGAAGGGTGACTGGTTAGTGCCCCCAGCATCTTCCACAGGTGAACGGGGGCAGAAAGAAATGTGTGACCTGCACACCCACTCCTTGCTGCAGGGCCCTAGAAGCCACCCACAAATGCTGAAATGTTGCATAATAGAATCGGAGCTGGGCTGAATTTTTATGCCAGGCCTCCTGCCAAATTGCAAGGGGGCTGCAAAGGGCTCCGGGGGAACGCCCCCAAAGCAGTAGGGAGAGGAAGAGGTTTCCAGGCCTGCCTTGCAAGGGGAGAAGCCAGCGTTCCTCTGAGGGATGGGATCAGAGCTTGGAGTTCCAGCAGAGAAAAAGGCCAGAACAGCTTCCTAGAAAAGGGCTGCTCTGCTAGAAAGCGTCACGTGGGATGTGAAGCCAAGAGGAAGCTGCTGCTGCTGCTGCTGCTGCTGAATGTGCTGTGTTGGCCCTTCTGAAGTGAAATGCATCCTGTCTTGGTGTTTAGCGCAGAAACCGTCTCTGGGGACTTTCCAGGCATCCTCATTTTAATGGCTTTGCGTCCCCAGATGCTTCAGGACGTTTTTTTGAAAGTCTTCTGATCGTTCCTGCAGGAGCAATAAAACAAGGCTGCTTGCCAAAGAGGTGGAAAACCCAGCTAGCCAACCCCAGTGTGGAGGTGCAGTAGATCCCCCCGAGTGAATTCAGGCCTGCCTCGGTTACAGCCCCTCCCCCCAATTGCCAGGATTTATTGAGCAATTCCCTCTGTTTAAAAAGCCACCTTTCCAGTCTTCGCCATTGATGCTTAACCCCCAAAGGTAGGCAGGAGGCTCTCCCGCTCACCTTCTGGAAGATCTCCTGGGCCGGGAAGTGTGGGGAGACTTTGCGAGTGATTTGGGGGGCTCCCCCAAGTTTACAGTGGATGTAGCCATAAAGGTTAGCCGTCTGGAGACAGATGCCAGTTATCACCAGTGCCTGGAACACAAAGGGTAGGGGGCAGCAAGACTCATAGGCAGGTTTCTAGTGACTTAAAGGCTTCAGGAAACTGGGAAGACCCACGAGGAGAGACCCCTGGGGCCTGGGAGAGCCGCCTTCACTCAGCATAAACGGAATGGCTGGTGGATGAGGATGACTTTCAGAGGCTCTTACAGATTATTTTTACGGTTCTGCAAAGCATCTTCACATAATCAGGAGGATATTTTGTAAGAAATTCAAGTTCCTGAAAACCTAAGGGTTTTTTAAAATTTCTACCCTGGAAGGCTGCAAAGTTGTAGCTGAAAGTTGTAGCTGAAACTTCAGGAAAGTTGGATGAGTAAGATTTGCAAGAGTCAGGGGTGACAGCCGGTCTGTCAAAAGCCACCAGAAGAGGCACAGGAGAACTGAGTTCTTCCCACCAAGGAGGCCTCCACCGCACAGGGGCCCTGTGTAGCCCCCCCGAAGGCTCTACTCCATCCCCACCTGCTCGCAAGATATCTAGCAATGGTTGCAGAACATCTGGGCAAAAGGCACCATCTGAAAAGCCCCTTGGCATTCTCAAAGTCCCAGCAGGACTCTGCCAAGGGTGGGCCAGCCCTTACCAGCCATTTCAGCTTCAGAGAGAACAAGGTGCTGAAGAAGAACAAGATCCAGATGACGGGACAGATGATCAGCCCGAGCCAGAAGATCCGGGCTTCTACCTCAGTGGGGGGAGCCACAGTAGAGGGGCCCTTAAAAGAAGAGAAAAACAAATTATTAGGATATTCGGTTGTGGATGTTGCTCTGAAGATGACAACATTCAACAGAAATGGGAACAGATACTGTCTCATATTAAGAAAGCAGATTCACTTCTTCATGCTAGCAAGCAAACTTCCTTAAAATGTGGTGTTTTGATTGGGTTTATATGGTCCGAAAGAACAGACAAACAATTTGTGATGGTCTTTGAAATGTAGGTGCTCCAACATGCACAAAGCTTTCAGCCCCCCTCCCTTTTCCAGGCCAGAGATGAAAAATCCCCTGGTTTTGTGATGTTAGCTGGGGGTTATGACCTCGCTGCCCCCAGGCTGGAAAGGAGATGCTCCGGTTCGCCTGGAGAGTTTTCTCTTGCAGTTCAAGAGCAAATGGCTCCACTTCATCAACTGACCAAAACGTTCAGGTCTTGAAAAGAGAAGGAACACGGTTAAGGACTACCTTCCTTGCTTCAAACACCCAGTGGCTCCTCCCATCCTCATCGATCTGATTCCACCATCGCAAACCGACCAGCAGCCTTCCAGTGACATTCTGAGGGGGCAGATAAAGAACAGCGTGCACTTTAGGGAGAGATTGCTGGGAACTAAGATGTGAGTTTGGGGAGTTTCTTGAACTACAGAAATGTAGGAGGCCCTTCATCTCAGCTAAACCAGGTTGGGTCCACCAGAACCAGCATCTCCCCATTTCCCTGTGCCATAATTTGGAGAGGCCAATCGTGATTCTCCCATCAGACCCCCTTGGTCAAGGACTGCAACACTCTGACTTTGCCAGCTGGTGAGAAGGGAGCTGATGGCCTGGCAGGCCCTGGGTTGGAAAGCTATGGGAGAAGATGTCTCCTTCCTTGCATTTGCTGCAACTGTGGCCTTTAAATTAATTTCTCCAGATCCCAGCTTAGATGTGGTGATGCCCAAGGCACCACCTTGCCCCTCCTCCCTTTTTATCTAGGAGAACAAAGTGCCTTTTCCATACTTGGCATCCATTAAATAACAAACTCATACCCAATAAAGCAAATACAATGTTTACTTCTGCGGTGCCGCTTTTATCTGCCTGCCAACAAGAGTACTAATAAGTTTTATGGAGCGAAGGAAGAGAAGAAGAAACTGAGAAGGGAGCTCCGTGGCCTTCTGTCTTCCTTGGCATTGTGAAGGGCCCGGCCGATCAAGCTGACCCAGGGGGGCCTCTTGGGCGGAGGCCAACAGAAGGCTTACCTTCACAGACCAGAAGTCAAAGGAGAGGAGGAGGAGGATGAGGAGGAAGCAGGCAATGAAGCTTTTGCTGAACCAGTCGCAGAAGAGGTAGGTCACGATGGCACTCACGCGGAAGAAGAGATGGAAAAAGGTAGCCAGTGGGTACCTAGGAAGGAACCGTCCAGAATTCTGGAAGTTGCCAAGTTTGGACACCCCCACTTTAAACATTTGGGTAAGGCAGGATTTCTTTGCTGCTCTGGGCTCCGGGGCGGAGGGCAAAGGCCAGACTGGTCTGGCTGGGGGTTGGCACACTGACTTCCCAGTGGACCTCCATCTGCTGCAAGGGAAAGCCAGCCCTGCAGGGTGTGGTCACATTAGTCAGTGAGAAGGAGAAGGAAGGTGAACTGTTTACAGCCAGGCCGATTCCAAGGACGACTGGGACATTATGAGATGATCTGATATTTATCTACCTGGCACGAGAACAGCAAGGAGGAATATTTTATTTGCACCTGTGAATTTCAGTAAAAAAGCCTCTTTTGGATAGTTCTGGACCCAAAAAGCAAAGGTCACCATATTTAATCAATTTTAAAAGCAAATCCAAAATGTTTAGGCTAGACAATTACAGGAACAATATTAAACTTGTGTGCAGCCCAATTCTCAATGATTCTGGACAGCTACTTAATTTGGCAAGTAAGTCCCAGAAATACCAAGAGCTTCGGTCAGCTTCCATAAGAACAGCCGTTACAAAACAATTCCAACAAGTTTTCTACCAAATGAGCCCCAAATTCAGCTGAGCAGGAAAAAAACAACCAGTAAAGCAGAAACTCAGAAAGAAGTTTGCCTGCGCATACATCGTACATAAAAAAGAGGTCTGTTTATAAAACCGATAGAAGGCGGGGGGGGGGGGCAGTTGGAAGAGGCACCCCTCCTTACCTGACTTTTGCCTTCCTTAAGGCCAGCTCCTCTTCATTCCCAAAGTCGAGAGACACGTCTTCCGTGTCATCTGCTAAGGTCTGAAAGAGATGGACCCTGTGTGAGCATCACGTGCACACCCAATCTCAGAAGTGCACCACAGGGAAGGCGTGAGGAAGCCCTCCAAAGCCATCCCTGGAGACCCTGGCAGAAGCAGGCCTCTTTCCATCCTCGTCTTCCAGCAGAGCTTTAGCCCCACCCCCCACCCCGTCCCTCCTGTGACTGGCAAACCTGCTCCCTTCCTAAAATAAATCTTTCCAAGTGGTTTTTCCCACCTGGTGTGGCTTCCTCTTTTCACACCAGGCCTCGCTCTTGCCAGCTGGCTGCCTACCTGCATGGAGGTGCCTCTTCCGGGTCTGGGGAAGCACACAGAGCCTCTGTTTTGACTGAAGGGTTGAGTCATTCCTTGTGTCTCCCAAAGCAGAGGGACTCCCTGCCTCTTATTTTCCAGAAACACCATGTGTGCACACGCCCCGATGCGCAAAGCCTCCCTCCAGAAAATGGATTCCATTCAAATTAATCTACTCCCAGACCTGATTGCCCCCTTGCCCGTTTCACCTTGTGGTCCTGTTTCTGCGCTCAGTGCCAACAACTCTCCCAGACCCCCTTTGTGCAGGGAATTCTTTCTCCCTGCTTTATACACAGCCTCCTGCACCCTGTCCAAAACCAGCCCATAATACTCAGATGTTCCTCCCCTCCCCTTCAGCCCCTTCTCCCCCACCTGCTTCATCTTCTTGGCTCTGTCTCCTCCTCTTCCTCCTCTGGCCTCTGCGGATGTGAGCAGGATCCACCCAACATCCTGCCTCCTCTTGGCCGTTGCTATGGCGACCAGAGCAGGGATGCTGCTGCCCAGGCAGTGAGGGGCAGGTTGGCCCAGAGACTGCCTGGCTTTTGGCAGCTCCTGGGTGATGGGCCAAAGTCCCTGGTCTGGGTTGCTCTTTCGGGTCTCCCTGCCAGGTATTGCAAAGCATGGCAACCAAGGAGCCAATGCAAGATCACCCAGCTGAAATCCAGCCCCAAATGCAAAACTTGGCTTGAAAATCTGCAGCAGAAGACTCGGGTATAAGGGCAAGGGGCGTCTAGCCGCCCCCCCCCCCAAAGCTTTGTTAAAGGAGGCAGTATGTTTGCATGTGGCGTGCATTTGCCTGGCTAAGCAACTGGAATTTCCCGGTGTTGTTAGGAGACACGCCCGCAGGTTCGCCTTTCAGGAGGTGACTTCGCTGGCCGACTGCCTGGGGCCCTTGGAGGCCGAAAGAGATGCGGTGGCCGCCCCCGAGGAGCAGCCCGTCGGTAGTCCCAGGTGAACCCAGAGGGGGAGACGCGAGTGCGAGCGAGGCTGCCGGGTGGACAGCGGGGAACCCGGTTTCCCCCTTCCTGCCCGGGGCGCTGTTGAGCTGCCCTTCCTGGTTTGGGTCGGGCGGAACTTCTGGAAGCCTCAGCAGCATCCAGACAGAGCCAAGGGGGTCTCCATCTATCCCGGCCTGCCCCAACCGCCAGGAGCTTTATCTCGGGACAGCCTCCGCGGGGTGGAAGAGCGCCTCCCTCCACACAGGAGAAGCGTCGCGGAGCTCCCATCAGCCTGGCTCCGGTTCAGCTATTTTTTTTTTTTATCCAATTTATATCCCGCCCTTCTCCGAAGACTCAGGGCGGCTTACAATTTCTTAAGCACAAACCAATGTGCTTAGC
>JANHFM010003234.1:30136-40857 GCA_032468115.1 Grayia smithii
CCACCCCACTCTGGGGCCAGCCAGAGGTGGTATTTGCCAGTTCTCCGAACTACTCAAAATTTCTGCTACCGGTTCTCAAGAACCTGTATGGGACTATAGGGCAATGCATCTGAAATCCAAGTCTTTTGTATTTACAATGGTCATTCCTGTCCCTGCCTTGGCACAACTGAAGCCATGGCACAACTGAAACCCAAGTGTGCACATTTCCATAAGACAAACCGCCTTGCCTAGCCAGGTTTCTGTTACACATGGCCGGGTGATCCTCTCATCCATTATTGACTCATGCATAAAATCGACTTTATTACAGAAGGACTTAGTATTGATTAAGTAACAATAGCTGACATCCAGGGCTTCCAAGGCTCCATGGTCAGATGGGGACAGAGCACAGGCAGCTGGAATGTAGGATTAGTAGATAACAGCAAAACCATGCACCTTGAGAATGGCATATCCACTGACATATCTCCCCCTGCCCATCCCCACTTCAGTGTTCTCACCTGCCCCTCATCCCCACAACTTGCCATTCTCCCTGGTTCCTGTCATCTCTGTCCCCAGCCCAAGGGCCCCCTCCATACACAGGACTCCAGGAGCCTCCTGCTTGGCCACTCACTTAATGGCAGGCATTTCTGCCTAGCATTTATCAGAGTCATTATGAAACAATTAGCTTGAGACCAGGGCTGTGGTGGAGGTGTTTTTTTTTAATGTGTAATATTAAGCCAGTAGGGCTTAATTTTGCTAGAAGAAATCAAATAGAAATCTTAACATTTCTTCCACTTACTAGGTTTTATGCCCCACCTCGTGTGAGCCAATCCATTCTGATATGGAGCTGCCACTCGAGATTACAGCCAGCCCTCCTGATCCAGCCCCAGCTACTCGCTCCCTTGAGGAAGAACTCCAAGAGGCCATACAAAAGGCTCAGGTACTATCTGGGCACATCTCTTTCAGCTTTTCTTGCAGACTCTCTGATCTTGCTTTCCACACAGGCTGTCCTAGAGGAAATGGCTACTTTGGCTTGCCAAAGTTCTCCAGGCTCTTTAATTCCTTGTTCCGGTTTAAATAATAGCAACACAGAACAAAGGTATGGACAGCTCTGGAAGGATGAATCCTTTTGAAGTCCTCCAACTCTTTTCAGAGTTCCTCCATTTCCATAGAGAGAAGGAACAGTCTTCTCCTGCTGAATGTCCTCTGCTGTGCTTATAGCATAAAGCTTGCATTGGCTTTTCCCAAGGGTGCTTTTTCAAGAGGCAACTGGGCTTTCTGGGCTTTTCTTTGATGATGTTTTACTTCTCATCCAAGAAGCTGCTTCAGCTCTGAAGAACTGTCAGAGTTGAAGAAGCTTCTTGAATGAGAAGCGAAATGTCTTCAAAGAAAAACCCAGAAAGTCCAGTTGCCACTTGAAAAAGCACCTTTGGGACAACCATGACGTGGATGACTGAGAATCTCCATAGATTTGCATTGTTTTGAACATTGGTTTGGAAGCTCAACAATTATAGCTGTAGCAAAATGTGTTCTGGCTTTGTTTTTGAGAAACAAAGATACCCTCTCTTTTCTTCCCTTTCTATAGCTGGTGCCAAGCCAATCCATTGAAGAGATTTTAGAGGAACCACTGATGTGTACAGGTGAGATGATGGTTCTGTTTTGTTTTGCAAACTGCAGTTGGGACTAGCTCATAAAGGAATTAATAAGAGAAAAAACTGTCAGGAACAAAAATAGAGCAATATAGATTTTGAGAAAACAGGAGTCGTAAGTTTGGGGAAGGATGGGTTAAAGAGACAGTTGCTCCTCAGATGGCCACAACCACATGATCCAGTGCAAAATCCCAGTGTAGAAACATAATCTGTAGCTTTGCTTTTTACCTTAGAGCTAGGAAGTTTGGAGTGGGGTTCAGTGGTAGGATTCAAAAAATTTTACTACCAGTTCTGTGGGCGTGGCTTGGTGGGTGTGGCATAGCTTGCTGGTTGTGGCTTGGTGGGCATGGCAGGGGAAGGTTACTGCAAAATCCCATTTCCTCCCGATCAGCTGGGACTCAGGAGGCAAAGAATAGATGGGGGCAGGGTCAGTCAGAGGTGGTATTTACCGGTTCTCCAAACAGCTCAAAATTTCTGCTATTGGTTCTTCAGAACTGATCAGAACCTGCTGGATACCACCTCTGATGGGGGTGCGCTATTATGTCAAAGTGTGCCCTCTGTTTTGCGGCTTCTAGGTGACATTCTTCAAGCACCTGCTTTGACCCCAGAGGTTTCTGATCAAGTTTCCTTGTCCCCATTGGTCCACCAAGAAGCATCACCACCAAAGAAATCCTGCTCTAGCAATGAGCCCCCTTTGGTGCCCTCTGCCATCTTTGATTTTCCAGGACCCTACGATTTCCTTTCGACAGCCTCCTCTTCATCTGCATCACTGGATTCGCTGTCCTCTGTTTTCTCCCCTGACTCTCTGGAGATGCCACCATCTCCTCCAGATGCCTGGCAAGGAAGTGGGACCCGTGCTGGATTTGACCCTGTTGATTGGCTAGAAGCCTTGACCTCGGGTTCAGCATCAGGTCTTGGCTCCACCAGTCCAGTTGGTAGCAGCATCTTCTGTACAGACCTTTTTGATTCTTCTGACTTGGGTGTCAACCACATGATAGACCTAATGGTGGAGCAGTGGTAGTAAGGGCACAAACAGCAGTCTGGTCCCCAGCTCTTGATGGAAAAGGGAAAGGGTCTTCTTTTTATCCTAAAAGGTCATCTTGGCACTAGAATCCAGCTAGACTGGGAAGTAATACTAACATCAAACTTCATCGTACATGGTCTTCTGTTAATGACACGTCCAATTGCTCCCAGCCATTGTTGTCTGGATGGTGTCAATCTATGCTCATCTTGGATGGCCAGACATATCTGAATCCTAGCATTCACTTTGGACAGATAAAACTAATGTTTGCAACATCAGTCACCATTCAACCACTTCAAATTCATGACATTATGGCTTAGGACGTTATTATTTCACCTTACTGTGAAGTGAAAACAAGTGTTGGTTTTCTGTAATGTCAACTTCTAACATCACAACATAATGAAACAAGTTTTAGAAACTGGTTTCAATGAAACAGTTGATACTCACGTTCTTACCAATTTCTGTGCCACTTTAGGATTTAAAATATTGTGCACCAGTCTTTTTGGTTGTATATGCTACATTGAGCCTTGATTATTTGCCTGATGCCAACTTTGGAAACTATTAATTCTTGAAATCATGACATCAAAAGGCCATATTTTATTGGTTGAAGCATAATATCATTTCTAGACATATCTGGATAGCGATGTTGATTTAGATGCTATGTACCTGAGAATGACATGCACATATTCTAGCTTGGTTGGGCATGCTATCTTATTTTGTTCAGTGCCAACTCTGAAAAAAAAATGGGATTATTCCATTTTGATGTGATGGAGAAGCTTTAATTTCCAGGGGCCATCAGAAGAGACTGCACCACAAGCTACAGCCTCCCGTTTCTTGAAAATATGGCATGGGGATAGGAGAAAAACATCTTCTCTTTTAGGGTTGATATTTTATTTTTATAGCTGGTCATAAAAAGATGCCATTGGAACAGGAGGTGCCATCTTTGGGGATTGTGCCTTTCTAATTCTTATTTTTTGTCATTTTTACTTGGTGTTACGAAACAAAAGGAACAGATGCATACAGATTCATATTTACACAGGTTCAGAATCATTCTTTGGGCTGGTGATGGAACAGCACCCTAAGGGTGTTACATAGGAAGAAGTCTACTTTTTCAGGGAGGTGCTTAACATTGGTGCCTTTTGTCCCAGTAGCCCAAGGTTGCTGGGAGATTTAGGCCAATGTGTTTATCCAAACACTAGCAGCTAGCTGTGGCAATTGCTCACCATGCTGTGTGAAAATATAAGGCACATCAAAACAAATGTTTGATCTGGTTGAATTATCTTTGCTAGAATTTCTGTAAATTACAAGTCTGGGAGGACGTTCTTGGGCATGCTATCATAAAATTCACATGGAACCCACCAAATTACATTTCCCCAGCTTATTTGGCAGGAATGCTATAAAATGTAGACAAATGAAAAGTGACTAAAAACTTTTTTTGTAAAGGTATTCGTTTTGGGTATATTTGCACCTGTACTATATTCTCAAATGTTACAGGGTGTCCTCCAGACCTTGTTGGGACTACAACTCCCAGAATTGCCAACTAGCATTCACTTGGCTCTTTTGGTTGGAGATTGACTGTAATCTCAACTATCTGAGGGAGCACAAGAATTGGGAATGAGATTTGTAACAACAATTGTTACAGAGATTTTTAGTCATCCAGGTCATGGTTGTCCCAAAGTTGCTTTTTCAAGAGGCAACTGGACTTTCTGGTTTTTCTTTGAAGAGGAGAAGTGCTGAAGAAGCTTCTTGGATGAGAAGCGAAGCATCTTCAAAGAAAAACCAAAAAGTCCAATTGCTTCTTGTACAAACATCTTTGGGACAACAATTGTTATAGTTTACTCTACCACAGTGTTTTTCAACTTCTTCAACTTTAAGGTCCAACTCCCAGAGCTCCCTAGCCAATTTGAAGTCTACACATCTTAAAGATGCTGACGTAGAGCAAGGTTATTCTAGAACAGTATTTCCCAACCTTGGCCACTTGAAGATGTATGGACTTCAACTCCCAGAAATCTGGGAGTTGGAGTCCACACATCTTCAAATGGCCAAAGTTGAAAAAACTGCTCTGATAGTCTTGACCTTTCTTGTGGTCTTGCAGATTCAGCCCTATGGGGTTATACTTTTGAATTTGTGGCACAAAGGAAGATGAATACCTATTAAATGAGCACCTTGACATTATGAATTATCTGTGTTTCTTCAGAGCCGTTTTTTAGCAAGAGATCAAAGAACGGTGCTTTATTTTTTAAGACATTAACTAGATGCTATATAAGGCGTGAATGCAAAATTACCCAAATTAATCAGAGAGAGAAAGCAGCCCTGGGGGGAGGAAGCTAACAAGCTAGCAAGAAATTCTGTGTTGCCTATGTTTGTGGCATGTTTGTCATTTGGAAGAATAATCCAGGGAGAAGCAAAACCCATTTCCGAAAGACAAAACTGCTGCATCAGGTTTTCCAGCCGTTCCCACCAATCCTTAGACTCATTCAGCATAGCTATCAATCCAGTGATAATATCCTTTATTTCATCCACTGCTTATACCCCATTGGGTTCTCCAGCTGGGTTGTGCAGAAGCAAAATGATTTATTCATGTCTTTTGATAGTGACAGGGCAAAGCAGCCTTTCTCTTGAATATGCCATATGGGTTGGGATTGCAACTGCCAACTTTGGGCCCAGTGGCTGGCAATTCTGAAAGCTGCAGATCCAGCACATCTGGAAGACACCAGGATGGAGAAGCGTAGGACAAATTTAGGCCGCCTCCAAGCTCATAGCTGTTTGCCCAGCCAGCTGCTTGTGACTTTGTCCCCCCTGCCCTCCCCAGTTCTTGGTGAGACCCCGATTTAGGTCAGTTTGAGGGCGGGGAAGTGGGGAAGTCACTCAGAAGGCAGAGGGTGGCTCACTTAGGATGGTGTCAGATCAGTCCAGCTTTCCTGTTGGGAAATGAATTTGAAAAGCAGGTGGTCTCTTATGTGCTTTCAATACAATGCAGAGTCAGAATTCAACCCTCCTGTTTCCCAGTTACTTTCTGAATAAACACCATTTCTTGCTGCTGGAGTGATGTGTGGATATTTGTTGGTGTTTTGTTCTTTGCTTTTACTATTTGATGAAGCTTTTTTACTGCGGATCTCCTGCAAAGAAGTTAAGAAGCTGGCAAAACAGGGGAAGCCAAGGAGGAGAAGTTAATGTTGAAGCAAGACCATAAAATCATCCCAAATTATTGCAGCAGTAGAAGCTCCCTTCAGGTGCTCATCTTCCAACCATTCATTTAATGACTGTTCAGAATTACAAGAGCATTGAAAAAAGTATAACGGATTTTCATACTTATGACCCTCATAGACCTGAAAGAGCCCTGGTGGTTAAGGTGCAATATTACAAGCAAACTCTGCCCACAGCCTGGAGTTCGATTCTGATAGGGGCTCAAGATTACTCAGCTTTCCATCTTTCCGAGGTTGGTAAAATGAGAACCCAGATTGTGGGAGCAATATGCAAAAAATGCTTGTGTTGTAAACTGCCCAGAGAGTGCTCTAAAGCATCATGCGGCAGTCTATAAGCCTAAATGTGATTGCTATAGCATCTCTATAGTCACACGATCAAAATTTAGGCACTTGGCAACCAGCATGTATTTGCAACAGATGTAGTGTTCCAGGGTCATGAGATCACCATTTGCAACTTCCCAAGCTTGGTTTCCAACAAGCAAAGTCAGGTTCACTTAACGACCATGTGATTCACTGCAATCAAGTGAGGGCAAAAAAGATTGTAAAATGGGGAATAACTCACAACCCACCTTGCTTAGCAACAAAAATTCTGCTCCCTATTATCATAAATCAAGGACTACCTGTATCAAAGGTGTGTGTGTGTGTGTGTGTGTGTGTGTAGGAGAAGCTCAGTTTCTTGCTCAGTTTCTTCTGGGCAATGCAGCAGGCCTGATTGCAAATACTGATAGTCCGCAACTTAGAACAGTTCATTTAGTGACCATCCAAAATTAAACACCACTGAAAAAAGTGACTTTTTTCACATGACCACAGCAGCATCCCCATGATCACATGATTAAAATTCAGATGCTTGGCAACTGACTCATATTTACGACGGTTGCATTGTCCCGGAGTGGTGACCATCTTTTGCGACCTCCTGACAAGCAAAGTCAATGGAGAAAACCAATTTCACTTAACAACCGTGTTACTAATTTACTAATTGCAGTGATTCACTTAACAATAAAAGTCATAAAATGGGGCAAAACTCATGTAACAAATGTTTCACTTAGCAACAGAAATTTTGAGTTCAGTTGTGATCATTTAAGTTGAGGACTACCTCTAGGCTGGTTTTATTTTTCTGTGTAAAACAGGTAGTGCTGCAGCATGTGGTAAAAAATTCAAGATGGCGGCTGCAGAGGCTAAATCAAAGTCTTATCATTTTTGTTATATATTTTGTGGACCCTCCTATAAAGAAGGATCCATCTGGAGCAGCATGCCTGCTGAATCCATTCCCCCTTATTTGCTCTTCTCTGGAAAATTATCTTTTTATTTTTATCTTTTTAAGATGTGCCAAATTGTCCTAGCAACTGTGCTTTCTCTCTCTCTTTGTAGCATGTGTGTGGAAGCCATTTCAAAAGACCATTTAAATAGACTCCAAGACATTTGGGATTTTTCGTTTCGGTAGGAATGTGTAGATCCATATAAATCAAACCCACTTTACCATCTATGAGAGTAGGACGATAGGCATTTTAAAATTATTTTTTTTAAAAAACAGTTTTTAAAAAATCAAAAACACTCTAACTGTATTTGTTCATTATTAGCTTTGGGAATGGGAGTCCACTTGGAGTGGGAAAGGACTCAGAAAAGTGAGGAGAGAATCGATCATGAATCAAAGGCCAATACATTATTTCGCTGTTTCTTAACCTTGGCAGCTTCATGGACTTCGTGGACTTCAACTCCCAGAATTCCTTAGCCAACTGACTAGAGAATTATGGGAATTCTAAGCATCTTAAAGTTGCCAGCATTGAGCAACATTGCCTTATTTATAAGTGATACGTATAAAAGAAGGCAGTGTTTCAATTGCACAGTTGTACTTTCTTGACACACACATACTGTACATCCAATGGATGCATTATGTATCTAACCAACAGGAAGAAAAGGACAACTTCAGTGGGCGAGAAAACTTGAGAAATCTTTGTTCTATACATATTTTTATAGGGAAAGATAATTTTCCCAGAAAATATTCATTTCTTATCTTTCTTTAACTGATTAAACCAATGTTTTCAAACCTGGTAATTTTAAGATGTGGGGTCTTCAATTCCCAGAGTTCCCCACCCAGCATGCTCACTGGGGAATTCTGGGAGTTGAAGTCCATACAACCTAAAGTTGTTAGGTTGGAAAATCCCTGCTTTGAACCATTTTTGCATTCATGGAAATGCCTAGAAAAGGACAAGGATTAGGGACAGGTGATCATCCTGAAGGAGATCTATCGCTAAGAATTGACTTGAATTTGGTGACACAAAAATCACCAATCAGAAACACACTTTTTTCCCAAAAACTTTTTTTTTACAAATGCATGAGAAGTTTTGACTGTGGTCAGTTCTGTAACAGAAAAAACTAATTTTAATGAAAATTGCAAATCCTCTTTTGCACTAGAATCTGGTGCAGATTTCTATAACATCCTAATCTTTAGTAAAGTAAATCCACTATATTTATGAAATCCAGATAAATAAATAAAAATAAAAGTATACAAATTCAAGATAGGGAGGGCGCTGGCTATAAGTAATTTCAAAGGGGCAGGGGACATTTCACATTTTCCACTAACTCTCTGATTCACTGTCACTGTCGCTCTCGACATCGTCATCATCATCATCATCCTCTTCCTCCTCCTTAGCCATATGTCGATAATAACATAAACTGTAAGGAAAAAGGAGATAACACTGTAGGAAATGAAGCAGAACATAGAAGCAGATTTCAAAGTTTCTAGCTTTGATAAATTCCACTAACAATCTCTTTTTTACTGATGAGGTCCTTACACATACCAGCTTTGGAGAATGCAAGGAAAAAAAATCTATGATATACCTTTAATTCATCTGCAATACTGGCTGTGTCTGCTGGGTCATATTACTTTGCCCAAATTATTTTGTGCATCTTTCAGTAATGGGATGGGGATGGAAGGGACTCAGTCTCCTGCCTAAACCAAATTGCATATCCTGGGTATAAGCACAAAATATTTGTTACCTTTGGAAAAAAAATCTACAGGTAATTCTCAATTTATGACTATAATTAAAACCAAAATTTTGGTCATAAGTCATTGTTGTAAGTTGAAAAATCTACAGGACCAGACCTGATTTGTTTTTATGATGGTCGCTAATCAAATCATATGGCCATTAGTCTGAGTCACACATCTTAAGCAAATCTATTCTCTCAGATGTGTGATTTTTGTTGGAAACACAAAAAATGCCACAAATCATAGTCACTTGAGTATGGATGTTGCAACCAGATATAAATTCAAACTGTTGCTAAGTGCCAGAAATGCAGTCACGAGACCATGAGGGTGACATTTTACAATGACCAGAAGTGCTTTATGGGCTATAAAACACCCTTTTCAAAGCTGTTGTAACAGTCAAACCTTTGTTAAAAGACTGGTTGTAAACTGAGGACTATGTGTGTCATATTAAAGTCTGTCTGCCAATACTGATTTTTCACCAGGATCTCACTAAAAAGTAGCACCTCCTCCCTGGTTTCTCCTGCCCTCAAACTAATGTCCTCAAGGTAGGTTAAACATATCTCTCTGGGAATAGAGATGTACCTGAAGGGCACAACTTTGAGAAAATTGGACTTACCGTTTCAGCTATAATGACATTCTTTTAAGGATGACTATTGTTACATAGGTGCGACTCTATGATTACCTTCACAACTTTCCATTGGGAAAATTGAACTGCAATTTCCTTAATTTGCAGTGGGCCATCAGTGTAAACTCAGAATAATATGGTCTATCCTATCCAGAAGCCCAATTCTGCTTTGAAACTACCATAGAATGTTTTAAAAATTACAAATAACGAAATAAGTTTTGTTTAGGACATACTATTTACTTTCAGATTTCTATGGACATTTCAATCAGCCCGGTGGGTGTAGTGTTTAAAGCACCCAGCTAGAAGCAAGAGGTCCATGAGTTGTAGTTCCACTTTAGGCACAATGCTAGCTGGGTGACCTTGGCCACTCACGTTCTCTCAGAGGCAAACCAAACAAAGATGATAAGAGGTCTTGAGCAGTAGTGGGATGAAAATAATTTAACAACTGGTTCTCTGCCCTAATGATTTCTTCCAACAACCAGTTCACCAAACTGTTCAGAAAGTTAATAACCGGTTCTCCCAAATTGGTACAAACTGGCTGAATCCCACCACTGTTCTTGAGGGCAAACCACGTGATGAGCAATTGAGGTAAATAAGTATGTCTAGTTCACGGGTGTCAAACTCATCCCATCACGTTGCCATCACATGACACATAGCGATGTTTTTTCCCTTCATGGAGCTGGGATGGGCGTGGCCTGCGTGTGACGCATCCGGCCCATGGGCTGCCAATTTGACACCCCTGGTCTAGTCTAAGAAAGGAAAGGACTAGGGTTGATTATGATAGCAGTCTTCCAATATTTGAAGGGTTGTCACAGAGAAGGGGGTTTTGACCTATTCTCCCTAACTCCTGAAGGCAGAACAAGAAGTAACGGGTGAAAAATTATCAGAAAGAGATTCTACCAAAAGCTAGGGGAAAATGTCCTATCAATGAGAACAATTCATCAGTACTTGCCCCTGGAAGTCCTGGCTGCTCCATCACTGGAGGTTTTCAAGAAGAGACTGGACTGCTATTTGTCTGGAATGGTATCAGGTCTCCTGGTTGAACAGAGTTGAACTAGAACAGTGGTTCTCAACCTGTGGGTCGAGACCCCTTTGGGGGTCGAACGACTCTTTCACAGGGATTGCCTAAGTGGGGTGAGAGAAGGGGGGGCCGCCCATCTCTCTGCTCCTGCAACCCTGGTTCTTCTGTTATTGTTCCTGGAAGCCCTGCTCGGCACTCAGCTGAGCTAGTCTAGGCTGCAGAGCCTTCGCTTCTTCC
>JANHFM010003235.1:80061-90944 GCA_032468115.1 Grayia smithii
ATATTTAATAATAATTAAGCTAAGCTACAAAGTAGTTTGCACCGTTGAAGCACAATAAAAGGGCATTGTATTATCTGGAAAATGTATTGCGTGAGCTTTATCTTTTAGACAGACAGCAAAAAACATCTAACATCCAAGCACAGCCTGTTTAGGGAGCCATACTGATATGTCAACCAATTGTTGATAGTGTTGATTAGGCAATGTATCACATTCAGCAAATCAGATTTTAGGTTTCTTTAAAATAATACGTTTTTATAAGATGTAATACACTCTATAATACACAGTCCATAGCAGACAACTTCTTCACTTTCTTTGTGTTCAGAAATAGAACGATATTTGAAGTGATTGACACAAAATAAAGTACAATTCCCTCTTTTTTCCCCCCTCTCCCAAAATATTATACTGCTGTCTCGTTTAGCTTGCAACCAACTACTGTGTCAGACCTTAGTCATATGTACTATTCCCAAACCAGGATTTCCCCAACACATGCCTAGCTTAGTAATAGTCATTCTCTGAGCCAGGCTATCTCAACTTAGAGGAAAGATGAGATGTAAGAAATGACATATTTGGAGTATCTTAGTTGGTTGTTCCTATCTGATCAATATGATGCTAACCACCAGTTTACAGGCTCTTGTCTCAGTCATTATTTGTACTGAGGTTAAAATGTGTATCTTGGAGTCATGCATGTAGATTATCCTTACTGTAGTTCTATAGTTAGAGCTATAGTTCAACAGCACAACAGATGATTTGCCTGGCAAAGGGTCCAAATTCAATAGCTGCAAATCCAATTGAAAATGCATGTGGTAAAAGACCTCTACTGGAGGCTTTGGAGAATAACTTTTTCAGGTAGCCTGAAAAAGAAAACTACACAGATAAAAAGTTTTGACTTTGTTTAGGTATATACTTTCGTCTGCTCGAGAAATAGGGCAATCAGTGTTAAAAAAGAATTTTCCACTGCTCACTTGGGTGCTGCCAGTACAAGTATAATACTGCTATAATATTTCAAATGTTCATTTGGGAATTACTTACATTGGCTGAACAGGCAAGTAGGTTACATAATTAATCTAAAAAAATTAAACCAAAAATTCAAAGCATCTCTTTTATCTCTTACCCAGCCAGCAGAGATCAAAGTCAGAAATGCTTTCAAGAAAGAATTTTTCTTTCGGAGTGCCAGCTGTCTCCATGGATGAATTAGCAGCCTTTGCTGAATCTTACAGTCAACAGGTCCATCGGACTGAGGCGAGTCATGAGCCACAATACTTTGAGAGAACAGGATCAAGGGTGGGGCCAACACAACATCTGGAGAATTCAGATGATTGTTATAGTAAACGCAGAGGAGGAAACCGTGAACCAATAACAGACCCAGACCGAGGTTGGAGATACAGTCCACCTAGGAGACGTATGCATGAAGAGAAACACCTGCCTAGGCTAGTGTGTCGGACACCTGGAGGAAGTCAGAAGTATGATCACTCCTACCTCACTAGTGCCCTTGAAAGGAAATCACGAAGCTATGATGAGAATGGTGAACATAGTGAGACACCTTCAAAGCTCAGCTCACAATCCAGTCAAAGGGGAGGATCTTACTATGCTTGGTCACCACCATCAACTTATAAAGCAGAACAGCAGCAGCAACAACCTCCACAACAAGAAGGAGAAGATACTCTGCCACCTTACAGCGAGAGAGAATTGAGCCGGGGATCTTCATACAAAAACAGAGAACAACCTAACTACAATTCATCAGAGAAGAAGAGGAAAAAAGATACCCCCAAAACAGTGAGGCTATGTTTGATACCCTTTTCCCGGGGGATAAATCGGCAGAATGTTTATTGCACTTTGACAGAACAATTCGGGGCTATTGTGTACTCTGGATTTAATGTTAAAGTTACAGTTGGCAAACAACAACAACAACCCCTCATTACTTTTTCTTTAACTCAGGGAATATTGCTTTTACAACTCAAAAATGCACATATAAAAATGTGGCCAGATGAAAAGGATAGTGCAGCATTCAGTATCATAGTTTAAGAGAAATATGAGTGAACCAAAATATGAATTCAGCAAGTGTGTGTCATGGGCAGAAGGGTACGCCATGAATTCAGTAGGAATTGTCTTAATGTCATCTTAATTTCATCAGTGAAAAGATAATTGTTTATTAATTTACACTTATAAGTTAAAGAATTTAATATTAGGCCACACTTGAAAGACATATTGACTTATTTCTGAATGGTTGAAAGAGTTGTTATACGGTGCATTTACAGTATGAACTTATCCATTGAACATTGTAGCTTTGGTAGTGCAAGAATGATAGCAAAAAGAAAAGGATTCTGTATTAAGTCTGCTCAGATGGCTCTTTTGCTTGTAAGACTTCATTGGTTTCCATTGACACCCTTGTGGTGAACCAGATTTGTGAAGAGTAAATCATGAAAATGAATATCTTAAAAATCTGAGTATACAGAAGATCCTTGTTAGTGACTGCCTTGGTCAGTGACCATTCACAGTTACAACTATGATGAAGAGTAATTTTGTGATCAATATCCACATTTATGAATTCCACAGCATCTGTTTCTCCATCACATGTTTGCCATTATAGTTAGTACATGTTGTTCTGTGCCTGATCATCTTTTTCTTCCCTTCCCCACTCATAAAGCAGAGTAATTGTCTATAACCAAACTTTTCACCATAGCACAGTGCATTGCTAAAAAATGCTAACCACAAGTTAACAGGCTCAGCTCTGTGACCTTTATTAGTTGATAGAACCATGCAACTCACAGCTGCTGCCTGAAACTGACAAGATCCAAATCAGTTTCACACTAAAGGCTTTTGTTTGTCTCTTGGACAGCTACTGACTGGCAGCTGGCAGTATGCTAGGCAAAAGGCTGGGTCTACTGCATTTATTTTGATGTAGTGCATTGCGTGTCTGTTACTCTCTTGTATTCCTTTCCTCCCTATTGAATGTAAATGCAAATATTGATTTTGTTCTTGCTAATTATCCTAGTGTTGGGGAGAACATGCTGAAAGACAAGGGTGTAGGGAAAAGGGGCTATATAAGCATTTGTATCCTTCAGACTCTGTAAAGCATA
This sequence comes from Grayia smithii, assembly GCA_032468115.1. Classification (NCBI taxonomy): domain Eukaryota; kingdom Metazoa; phylum Chordata; class Lepidosauria; order Squamata; family Grayiidae; genus Grayia; species Grayia smithii. The sequence goes on from JANHFM010003235.1 coordinate 83,139, forward strand.
AAAAAAAATCTGAAGTAATAACATAAAGACAGTTGCGGTCACATGATTTTTCACTTCCTTCTTGAGTCACCGGTTCCAATTGTGGTCCCTGAATGAGGACTACCTATATTAAATATAAACTTTAGGTTGTGCTTATGAGAAAACAGATTAAAGGAATGAGGAAAAACTGTCCACACATGTTTTTAAGGTTCCTATGAATGAATAAATAATTGAATCATAGCCATCTTTCTTTTCATTATCATTATATATAATCAATCATTAAACAAATCAATGAAAAATCCATATTGATTACAATTAGCACATGGCAAACCCTCCAGATCAGTTAGAACTGACTTAGGATAGTCTCTTGGGCTGAAATAGCCAAATGGCCACTTTGTTCTGTGCATTGTTGTGTCTCTTGTCTCTTCCTAGACTAATTTGGTTATGGATAAATATTTTTTTTCCAGTCATCGGGCAAAAGCTTTTTTTTTTTTAATTAAAGGAAGGCTGAATGCTTGATTTCATTGAATTGTGTGTTCCACATGAAAAGAAGCACAGTGATTTTTTGCCTGTTTCATATGGAATAAAAGAAAAAAAGAGGAAAGGGAAATTGCCTTAACATATAGAAATAACTGAAGAGCCTTCCTTTTATTTTGTTTCTTTATTTGTATCATATAAAGGCCTCTTGCTCTTAAAGTGAAGCTTTTCTTATTTTTGTCTGAAAGAATAATCACTTGTCCACATAATATTTCATAGTACTGACTATTGTATTGCTAGGTGATCATTATTTCAAAGGAGAAGAGAAAAAAATAGAGCCCCTTTGTTAGAGTGTGTACATGGCAGATCTTTAATTCTAAAAAAGAGGAATACAAATGAAACTGTTCATTATTTTCAATTGGAGGGCTAGGCAGGTGTGTATTAGGGATATAATATGGCAGAAATGTTTGATCCTTTTCATTTTATGGGGTTTTTTTGGGGGGGGGAGGAGGACTTAAATATTGGTATGTTACACCCCATCTTTGTTGATTGCTTTTATATTTTATATTTTTTGCTTCTCTTTTCTTGTTTTTCTCAGAACGAATTCCCAACAAGGATGTCCCTTGTGGTTTGATTTTGCTATGGAAGAGTTGTCTTAATGGACTGGGAAAACAGAAGCAAAGTCATGAAGTCTTAAAGAAATAAATGCTTTCATAGGGTGCATTCAGAAATTTGTATGTTTCATCTTATGAACTGAGATTTTATATCACAGGCAGTGTTAGCCAGCTGATCTCATGCAATTGATGGACTAACCCCTTGGAAAGGAACAGCTCACTTGACGAGGAAATGAAACACAAAGGTTTCTTTTGGCAAGTTTATCCTTGGATATCTTTCTGCAAAGGTGCTGCCTTTATATTCTATCTTGGGCCCTCTCTGGAACATTTGCAGTTTTAGAGAAACAACTTCAATGTATACTAGAATTTTTGTCTTCTGATATGGCAGACTTTCCACATGCACTGGAGCTTTTGTTTCACAGGAAACATTGCCACAGGTTCAGGGGTTTTGCCCCATTTCTCTGCTGAATCATATACAGACAGAAATAGAGACTTCAAGTAAATACTTAGTGATTGTTGTCATTTAAGAAATACTTTTCAAGAACATCTGGAAAAGGAAATCTTCATCCTTTTGGAAATGTCCTGAAATGGAGATGTGGAGCATTGGACTGTGAAGGACAAAACAACAATGTATGACATCTGAAGTTCATTTGTTATTGTTTTTTAATGTCCTGTTCAGTAATGGGAGATGCCAGTGAGATTAATGTTTTATTTTGAAAGTGAAACTCAATATATTTTGCTATAATGAAAATGTTCCATGTTATTTTGCTATTGTCTGATATGATGTATCAGCATTGCCTTACAGATAAAGTATAGCCATAAAAGGCTTCAGTTGGGGTTACTGAATGGTCCTATCATAAGATGAGCTCAAGCTCAGGTTCTGCTGATAATACTCTTTGGACAATTATCATTGTTTTAGAAAACCAGTTGGGAGGAGACACTATAACTAGAAAGAATAAAATGAGATGCAAAGAAAATGCATACACACACATACAGGAATACATACATACATAGAGAGAAAGTGAAAACAAAGAATATACCTATGTAAATCTCTTTCTCCACTTTTTATACTTATACACAGATCAGTATTACTTTGTGATTGTTATTACTGGTTGAGACTATTCTAAAAGCAATAGAAAAAAATTCTAAAAATAAAAAAAACGTTGGATAAATGTGACCATTAAGAATTACATCATGTTTTTTAAATTTTTTGTAAAGCATTAATAGTCTAACAATTGGATGGCAGAATTAGCAGCTTAAAAAGCTCTTGAGTTTGGTTTCTTGTGTATCAAGTTGAAGGCATCAGGAAATTAAAAAAATCCTCAACATTTTCCCATGCATTTTTTTATAATAAAAGGATTTAAAATGTTAAAAAACAAAATGTCTAAAGCTTGAAAAATTCCATGTGAAGACCCAGAAAGTCTGAAACAGTTTCCAACCTTATGAAACTTTGATTATTATTTTTATTTTTTTATGATTAAACTAGCTTTATTTTGTAATATTAGAGAAGCCATACTGTCACTTTTCCTTCTGTTAATAAATAACACAAGGATCACTGTTAACAAATAATAGCAATGATTCCTGCTTAGTTGATATCCTAACATAAACCATCTTATTTTATGTGACAATGCTAGCAAGACAGTTTGATTTCTTTTCTGACATGTCAGGTTTTTTTCTTGATAGACAACTCGTTACTAAGCTTTATCAATATCAGAAAATCTTTCAGAGTTGGCAGAAAACCAGTACATTGTTTCCTAGCTGTACAAATCATTGGAAATTTCCTGTTAACATATTTGCATAAAAAATTACATTTGACATATAGATGAAAAGAACAGACTGCTATAGTTATTCACAAACTTGTGCCCAACAGATACACAAGGTTTCAAGTCCAAGGTCAATCAGCATCTTGCTGGGACTCCAGAAATTTTAATTCACAATAAGGGAAAGTCATTAGCATTGGGTAATTGAGCTACCCATATGTAAGCTTAGCTTATACAGCAGCTTTTTAGATGTAGAAGAATAATAAACAAGGCTCTCTCTTAGTGACAGTTGTGCTTTTTTTTTTTTTTTGCTTATATGGCTGTGCCCTCTTCATGGAAAATTAAATTGCATTAACTATCAGCATAATTGACATATTGACTAGATTCATGTATCATAATAGACTACGGCTGAGTTTAATTGTGTTTTCATGGACAAGTGAAAAGGTTTGGTTGCCAATGTACTATACATGCTAATCCATAAATATACTAATGCATACTGATGTACATCCAACATACTAATCCTAAATCTCAACATACAAATCATACATTGCACCAAAACCCAATAATACATTATGCTCTATCATGATGTGAAAACAATTGATAGAATATGAATATACCTTGAAAGCCCCAGTACGGTGTATTTTTTACTTAATGAAGTAATGAGGGTAATGGATGCCTGTTACTTAAATGCCCATTACACCCAAATAGGGTCTTACACATGCATATTTTTCATGTGCATATTCAATATAAAGTAGTGGATGTTGTCTTCTGCAGCTGAGGGCTGCTCGACTTAGACCCAATAAATTCAAGGTTTTATGTGCTATCATTTGCAAGGCTTCACACCAGCAAGGCAATACATTTTTACACATCAGTTAGTCAACCTCATATTCAGTCTTGTAGCAGAAGTTTCACAGATACAACTTGGCTAAATCACTTGTTTTATTGTAAACAAAATGTTATATAAATGCAAAAGATCTGCTACTAATGAATACAAAAATGAAACCCTAGATACAATTGTCTCAAGTATTTAAATTCTATATTTTTCCATCCTGCCTTTTGTGTGTCAACAGACTTTGGCCATTCTTTTTCTGGCATTAAAAGTTGGAGATAACTGCTAAATGTTTATGTAACAATTCTGTCTATCTACAAAATCAAAATCTTGTTGGTTTCAGTTCTTACACCAATCCACTTAGTATCCTTTGGTTATAATGAAAAACAGAAAATACATTTTCTAAATCGGGTCCCCAGCCTCCAGGCTGTGGCCCACTATTAGGCTGTGGCCTATTCACAACTGAGCCTGCACATACATGTGCGTGTTGGTCTTGTTCATGCAAGTTGAACTGTGCATGTGCGTATGCTGTTCGCTTGGCTCGGTTCCCCCGCTTGGATGACCGCCAAGCCGTAAAGTTTGGGGACAGCTGTTCTAAATAATGAAACCTTCATATACATATGTTCTGATCCTAATTAACCTGTAGAATCAGGGTTTGTGGAAGGAAAGTAGCATAAGTTCTCTTCAAGATATTTTCATATAGACTGATTCAATTCAATAAATCACCATTGCTTGTAATTGCCACTTACTTTTGTAGCATATTCCATTCTTGAGTGACAATATGGTACATTATTATGGTATTATTACTAGGCTCACAAGTGGCCTAGTAATCAGAAAGGATACTCCTTGTGGACCACTCCAATGAACAGTTTCATTCAGCTGCCCCTTAGCTCTACCTTATTTTAATGAACCACCGATATTTTATTAAGGATTTTTCTAAAGCAGAGTTGGTCGATGTCTTCCTCTCCATGATCTCACCTTGAGATTAATGGAGTTTCCCCTTCTCCAACATTTGGCTGGGGTAGTCCTTTGCGTGAGTCAAATCTCCACTATGCAGTTTTTAGTGATAACATAGAAACATTTGTGCATTCTCAACAGAGGCTTCTACAACTGAGTTTTCAGAGAACCTTGAAAGAAATTGCCTTTGGGAGATGACTGCTGATAAGCTCAACTTGACACTGAAGGAAAAAATAAGCTCTTTGCCTTAATCACATTGATTTGTGGATGTCCCTATCCAGCATTAGGAAGGCTGATTCCATTCAAAACTAGCTAATCTCTCTCAAATATTATTTCAGGCTTGAAGTGGGCAGCCAAAATGGAGTGTGATGTATATAAATTTGTAAAGGTTATATATTTACTGTATTTAATAAGTATATGTAGCCACAAACTTTAAGCTAAATATTATAAGATGAATATTTAACTTAAAACATTTCAGAAAATTTCAAAATAAATATATCTAATGCATGTGAGGACAATCTGACTGCTACCTCCTTCACCCCATTGATTTGCCAGAGTTCATTTGGCATTTATCTGAAAAGATAGTCATCGGATACTACAAGGAATTGTGCCAGATGGACTTGCATTAGAATACATTTACACTGACTCTGTTTTCAACTCTTCAGTTCCTCAAAAGTTGGCTGTGTAATGCTGAGAACAAAAATAATCATTTCCTGACCTGGGCTGTAGAAAGTATTGGAAAAGCAAATATCCCTTCACATACATGGTGCATCAAAGAGATACACATTAATTTCTTACAAACATACATGCATCTCATCCATTAATTTATATTATTTGCATTTCTCTGGCCATGTTTTAAAAAGAAAATTAGATGTCTATCTCCTATGATGCAGACTTACAAAATCATCAGAATAATAATAAAAGATGCTTAGGATGGCTAAAGTTTAATTCCTTCTAATCATAGATTGCTTGCTTATTCTCATTTAAAGGAATAGCATTGCAAAACAATTGAAACTCAACCATCTCAAGCAAATAAACTTGGCTAATTTCTCAAAACCAGATGCCATTGTGCAGTTACATAGATCCAAAGTTAGTTTTAACTTTCAGAGTGATCTTGTGAAAATGCCTCAATGGACATGACACACCTTTTGCTAGCTGTAAACTTAAGCACATGCATTTTACAATATATTCTTAAGATATCAGCACCATCTTGTGGTGATACATTAGACATTCGCTTATGTTATTGCCTCTTTGAAAAGGCACCCTTACTGACAAGCAGAAAGTAAATCCTATTGAAATAAATAGGAAACACTTAGAACCAGGCAACAAATAAATATCTTTTTATTGCTTTCTAGAGGTAAAATGTGCAGTAAATTCTCATTTGCCACCAAAGATCACAATTTCATTAGTAAATGCTGGGGAAATTGTTACATTTTCTAGAGTAGAACAATATGCACTGATGGCGTTACCTAGTTTTCTACTGAAACATCTGCAAGAAAACAACCAAACTCAAACAGCACCAGAAATGGACAGTTGTTTCACTGCTAGGATAAGCATTTCACTGTAAATTAGTTTAAATCATTACATTTAGTTGGAAACAATATCAAGTGGAAAATAAAAAAAATATTGATGATTGGTATTCATGAATAATATTTTTATAGGATATAGACAATCATCTTAGATAATTCGGCACCTTGCTGAGTTTTATCCATATTAATTCTTGTACCAGAAAATGTTTATCTCAAAATCTTTCAATTCAAGTGGTAAACTGGCTAAATTAATACACTCCTATTAAGGATCCAGATTGTTGGGGACAATATGCTGACTTTGTAAACTGTTTAGAGAGGGCTGTAAAATCACTATGAAGCAGTATATAAGTCTAAGTGCTAATTGCTATTGCATTAACGATTGGAGGGTGGAAGCAGTGGCTGTAATGCCACTTCCTACCTCATTTTTTACTTTCAATAAATATAGGTTATACTGTGTTCTTTGAATTTGTGTAACAGCAGTGGAACTGAACTTCTTTACCAAATGATATACCATTGTACCTTTGTACCATTGTAATGATATACCATGGAAACTGCTCTAGCTGCTTGCAACTGATTCTCAGCTATAAACACATGCCTGTCATATAGCACAATATGTATGATTCATGGATATTACCTTTTTACATTCTTCGGAGAATGTTGGAAGTATTGGGGGGACTAATAATTTCAAAAGGTGACCTCTCTGCCAGTATGACTGCGTGACCATATCTCTGTAGTCTTTATCAGTGTAGCACAAGGGTGAAATAGCAAAATCATAAAAATAATGGGAGTGACCCCTCTTCCCTTATGTATTATGTGTGTTGCCTCTATAATGAGAGGAAAGGCAAAACAGAGCTAAATATTTGGAAGTAGACTTCAACTTCCATTATGACTTCATTTGTTGAATAAAGAGTTTCATTCAATTTTTATTCAATACTCAATTTGGGTTATGACAGATTGAGGTTAAGAGAAGGGTGAACCTACGCCATTGTTACTCATGAACAGCAAAGGTGGAGGTCCTTTGCTTATCGCTTTATGTCAGGGTGCACGTATATCTGATCAAGTTGACACTTTTCAGCAATGAGTTGGAACAGAGGTAATAATGAAGGACATGGAGTGCCAAGGACATAGACTGCAATTTTCATGCAAACGTTTTTTTTCTGCTGACTCGAGGATGGATGGATAAGGATTGAAACATAGAAATGGTGAAAGGCAGTGGTGGAATTCAATTTTTTTTACTACCGGTTCTGTAGGCGTGGCTTGGTGGGCATGGCTTGGTGGCTATGGCAGGAGAAGGATACTGCAAAATCTCCATTCCCACCCCACTCTGGAGTCAGCCAGAGGTGGTGTTTGCCAGTTCTCCAAACTACTCAAATATTCTGCTACTGATTCTCCAGAACCTGCTGAATAGCACCTCTGGTGAAAGGGCCAATAATTCATCCAGGATGCATGGTGGGAAGACTTTGACCAGACGGTCTGTTGGCCAAGCACTAAATTTCACATCAAAACTTTGTATGTATATGAAGAATAGATATATATTTTCATAGATTTTCACAGGTATAGGTATGCAAGTCTTGGCGTATTTGGGTTTTTTCCCATGTAAGATTGAGAGTATCTTGGCGACGTTTCAACGAGGTCCCACTCGTCATCTTCAGGCTGGTGTC